>PYAF01004984.1:42993-53548 GCA_007407185.1 Glycine tomentella | reverse complement strand
TCTCTGGATGCAGGTGTGACTTGATATGATTAAGGCAGATTTTTCTTCTGAAACTAGGGCCAAACTGACTCACCTTCAATTATTTTCCATTTGTACCTCATTTGAGCCTAAGCCTTTCATTTCAAATTACCCAAATCAGAGCCACATCCATTTGACCAACCTCCCTGAGGCTAGAAAAGGTTTGATATAAGTCCATGACCGCAGAAAAACATGGAATTGTCCATTAAGGTATGAAGGAACACAAGTGAATCCAATTGGTTTTTGAAGAGTAGAAATAAACAAGCATAGTCCAAGTTGGAAAAACAATAAGTCCATCAGCTGGAAATTTGAGAAGTTGCAGTAATTGTTCAATTTTGTTTATGTTTACTTTAATTTAAAAAAAAATTCAAAATCAAAAAGAAAGTTATCGTTCTGTTTTTACTTAGAATAAATTGTTGAATAAAGTACCAGGTTTTGAAAAGGAAGACAAGGAACATGGATGACCACAAGAATTGGACTTAAGGACTGGATCTAGCCTCTCATTAGCTACTATTCCAAAGAAATTCCTAACCTTAGCCCAGCCAAGTTACAAGCCTAAAAGACCTTTTGATCAAGTTATGCTTGCAGCTGTTGAGAATATTTTCAAGCTTATGGTAGTGCTGTGACTATGTTGAGTAAGATAGTAATCATAGCCTGATACATTTGAGTGAATGAGTGGATTAAACACAACTTTTGTGAGGAATACTCAAGTACTCTCATGAATTGATAGCATTGAAAGTGCCATGGAAAGCTTTGATTTGAATTTGGTCATACACATCATGATGATTCTAGAATTGTAGTTTGTGGTTTAGTTTGATCATTGATTCTTGCTTATTTTTGAATTCTTTCTGTTGCTGGTGACAACAACTTTCAAATCTGGGAATTGTTTGATGTGTTGCAAACACATCTTAGTTTTAGGCTAGTTTTAGGTTATAATTTAGATAAATAATTTAGAATTAGAATAGAATTAGTTAGTTTATTATTATATTTGTTTTTAAACTCAATTCACTATCAATTGTGCATTTCAGGTCTAAAAAGAGGAAGTTCAAAGCAAAAGAAAGAAGAAAACAAGATTGAAGGTCTCGCGCGGATCGCGCCAGGATCCGCGCGAGTCGCCCCAGAGGTTAAAATGGAGAGCCCAGTTTCGAATACTCCACGCGATCCGCTCCATATTCACGCTAGTCGCACCAAAGACCTGAGCTCAAGCCATTCAACTCGAAGAGCCACACTAACAGCGCCAGCTATTCGAAGCTCCCGCGCGGATCGTGCCATATCCACGCCATCAGCGCTAGAATCCTAGCAGGATCAACCCTTCAGCTCGAAGACTCCACGCTATCAGCGCCATCCATTCGAATATGCCGCGCGATCAGCGAAGGACTCCGCGCGAGTAGCGCCATGAAGATTCTGTTTCCTAAATTAAATTATTTGTTTCGAGATTTGGCACTGTTTTAGGATTTGTTACTTTAATTAAATCATTCTATAAATACAAAGCCTCTGGGACTGAATAAGACACATTGGAATACCTTGGAGTAGCTTAGGAATCACTGAATATCACTCTAAACCTCTGGAATCAAAGATCAAAGCTAGGGTTTCCACAGCAGAATCATGTATTATTCAACAGCTTTGGTGTTTTTGAGGCCTATGTCGGGCTAAAAATCTGTATTGTGGGAAGGCCATGAACTGATGTGAACTCCTCTATAACTTAACTGGTATTTAATGAGATTATTATGTTTGCTTTAATTTATCCTGTTGTTCATTGTTTATTCTTGTTTAGAATTGGCCATTCTATCTGAGTACTGAGGGTTAGGATTCGCAATGGGGACGTTGGGGTTCTAATTTCTGACATGAATAAATTAATAGTTGTTCATTGCCTAGGGATAGGGATGTGTGGCTGCAGAACTTTATAATAAATTCTTTCAATTGCTTAACTCGATAGAATTCACTAAGGGATTAGGTTTTTGATTCAGGTTAAAGGGTTAATTCGCTAAGGAATTAGGGGTTAACTAATCTAGGAAAGATTTATTCTCTGAGTAAACAGAATTAATTAAATTTAATGACCAGTTAAGTGAAAGAGGTAGGGATCAAAGGGGATTGCGCCTAACCACAATCATTCATTCTATTGGTAACAATTCGATTTATTTACTGCATTATTTCCTTTATTATTTTGTTCTTACTTTCAAACACTCAACATTACAATCGAATTCTCCAAAACATTTTCTTTTTCTTGTTACTTCCAATTACTTAGAATTAATATTACTGTGAATTTCACCCCAATCCCTGTGGAGACGATACTCTACTTACCTACTTTTATTACTTGAAACGAGCGATGCACTTGCCGTGTGCTTATTTCGCAACATAAGACTATAGCAGCGTCCACACTTAGTGTGGCCACATACAGTACGATATGTGGAGGCCATTTGCCCTGGGATAGTTCATCTCATGCATTCATATAGTTGCATATTTCTTGTGGATGTGTTTGATTATTTGAATGATTTTACTAACCTACTAATAAGGTCGAATTTAGCTTTGCCTACTGAGAAATTTATTTCTCACAAGATTTGTTTCCTGTTTTTCTTAGATGGCAGCCTTGGTCAGGTTCCTTGAGGCTCTGGAGTAGTGTTGATATATTGAAGAAGCTATGTACTAGGCTGGATTTTGAAAAGAGTTTTGTACTTATATAAACTTTTGTATCAGAGACATTGGCTATGTATATGAGTAACAAATCTTTTGCAAATTTTACGTTTTAAAAATTTTACTATTATACATTTCTTAGAAATTTACCCTTAAGTAAAAATAAAAATAAGTAAATATTTAGGTCGTTACATCAATCACGAGTCACAACATCGAACTCACATCCTAAGATGTCACTAGCCATTACAGAAAAACATAGACTGAAAACTCAGCAAGTCACTCCAATTTTTCCTATTCCAACTCCCAACGATACATTCACCATTCAACAACCCAAACAAACACCTAAAGAATTCATCCAAGCTCAACAAATTACAACCAAAACGACCATCAGGGATAAATGGAATTGCAGCAAACAAACAAGAAAAGAAAAATAAAAAAAAAAAGAAAACCCTCTACTGTTAATATTTTTTCTTTATCGCTAAAAATTAAAACTTTCCTTAACCCTAATGAAATCGAAGCGAAATTGAAGCCTTTGGAGGTAGAGTTGTCGTGACCTGAGGATCCAGACGCCATGGGTGGAGCTTGAAGAGGAAGAGAGAGAAAATCTTTAGAGAGAGAAAGAAAGAATGTGTTGCTATGCTAAAATTTATGCAATGCTTCTAATTGCAAATAAGCAACATGGTTATCACCAAATCTAACAGAAATCACAATTTTTTTATAGGATATGTTGCTATGCTAAAATTTTGTATGGGTATACCTTAACGTGCATTGAGGCACATACAATAGATGCTAATTGAATTCCAATTCCAATAACATTAAAGAGAGTTGAAATAGCCTTTCCTCTAGCAAATAGGTCACTTAGATTTCCTTCTTTAGCAAATGAAGAATCTTTAGGTAATCTTGTGGCTCTTGATGCAACAATTGACATCTCCTGTTGACTCCAAAATGAATGGAAAAGTAATTTTATACCCAAAATAAAATGGTTTAGTGAACAATTGCTTTCACTAGAAAAAGAAATGTTTCATACAATGACATACACTACATAGGCAGGATTGAGAATGAGTAACTAGTACTGTATCAACTTTGTATGACAACAAATGCCACCATGTAAATTAATTTTAAAAACTCAATAAAAGTGTGTACCTTGGCCAAATTCCTTAAGCCTGCCATTTCAAGAAAAAGCTGTGTGACATAAGGAAGAAAGAACTTCCAAACCAGTGCCTAAATCATAGAGCACATCAGCTGCAAGATGGAAGGCTTATCACAATCATACACCATACATTGTGACAAATAAGAGCTGATATAAAATAAATAAATGAAAAGTTCCAACTTAAATGAAAACCTGAGATTCTCCCACGTTTAGGCTCAAAATCCATTCTTGCTCTGGCTCGAAAATATTCAACATGTGAGATTGCCTCAATACCTAAATAAATGGCAAAGACAAATTAAATACATGTGAGATTGCCCTTGGTCTTACGGCACTATCAATGAGAAGTAAAGCTGACTATTAGTATATACAACATATAATCTTCATTCTCTCATTCAACACTTACTTGTATATAAATCTGTAGTGATATTAGTCATCAAATGAGAGGTTCCATCACACTATTGCGGAAAACTTTTAAATGAGGTTACATCTTTTATTCAAGCACAAGGCTTTGTACTCGGGGAAAAATAATTATTTATACTTGTGCTATCCATATGAAATTATATATCAAGAACTTCAATCATTGCAAGAAAAAAGAATTATTTACAGGACAACCCTTACTAGATTTTTGAAGTCTTTCAAATTCAAAATAATAAGCCTTCTTAGAAGATCAATGAATGGATCAATTTGCTTGAGTTGTATACATCCTTCAAGATTTATCCTTTCAAGATTTATGGCCTCTCCAAAATATTGTATCTTGATTAGTTTTTGGGAGTGAGAGAGATCCATAATTCTCAAATTACGTAGAGGCTGCAATTAAGGGCCAATAAAAGGAGATAAAGTTAATAAAGAAATTCAGGCTTTCTTTTGTTTCTTTAGTTAATCAGAAAAAAAGAAATAACACAAAAGGTTGTGTTTATAATTGTTCATTCAAGAAAAAACAAAATTGAAAAAGAATAATCCTTTACAATACCTTTGTGTCTTTCCATAGTCGCTTGATGTTTCTGTGAGACAAATGCAACTCAATAAGTCTATCTGGTTGAAAACTTGGTGGCAAAAACTCACAAGGATATTCAAGCCAATGAAGAAATCTTAATTCATTGGAAAGATAGTTGAGACTACCTAAAAAATTAACATCATGAAGTATGAGCAACTTAAGGTTTCTCATTTTTGATAGAGCATTGGCCTTCATTGTTGTTTGAGGAGGGCCATTGGCTTGAAATTCAACAAGGGGATGGCTTCAAGATTTTCTGCTGCCTACAACCTCGCAAGGGGGAAAGAAAAAGTTAGATCTTTTGAAGTATTTACATATTCAACAAAAGTGACAACCTAGGAATTTATAATCAAAAACTATTTTACCATATTGTCTGACATAACTTTGTGGAAATCATGATAATTCCACATCCTACTCCACTTTATTTGCTCCTTAGGTGAATTTTCTTTAACAATACATCATTTGCTCAAATCATTCAACATTTTATGCATACGAATAAACCGGTTGTCAATGGTTATCAGTGATTTATCAACCACAACTTGTAGGCCGTATTTAGGATGAATCCATGAAAATCTAGAATTTTCTTTACCAATTTCTCATCACAGAAATTGAAGCAAGCAATATTTAGAAATATTTCCTTGTTTGTGTCATTCAGCTCCTCAAAACATATTCGCAGGACATCCATGATATTTTTACTTTTATTTTCTCTTAACCTGGCCAGTGCACTTTGACTGTGAGACATTTCGACCAAAAAATGGTGAGCATAATACTTCAATTGCTAAAGGATGACCTCGAGCATGTAGTAATATACCATGTGTCAACTCTTCATAATAATTCATAATATAATTACCTTTGAAAGCATTTTTGCAAAATAGTTGAACAACATCATTGGGATTCAACGACTAGACTTAATAAACATCATATACTCCTTATGTCCTTAATATATGTTTATCCTTTGAAATTATGATGATTCTGCTCCCTCCACCTAGACATTCATGTAACAAAGTCTCTCTCGTCCCTATAAACATCTTTAGTTGTCCAACTTCATCAACATTATCAAGAATTATAAGTGTTCTTGCATTGTGTAGCCTAGTCCATATCAAACATGTACCCTCAGAATCATTGCAAATCTTGAGACTTTTTTCATTTAGAGTTTGAGAAAGTAAATCTTTTTCTACACCCAATGTATTAGAATCTTGATAAATTTTGCTTACATCATCAATAAAACAATAATATCATATTAATGAGAGATTCTTTCATGTAAAGGTCGAGCAAGGGTTGTCTTTCCTATTCCACCCATCCCACTAATTCCAACAAGACGAACATCATTGACAGACCCCAAACATAGAAGTTGCTAATTCTTCAACAGGAGATTCCATTCCAACTAGGTCATCATTTGGAAAACTTGAAAATTTGGGACCCGATATATTTATTATCTTATGAACAATTTCATCAATCTTTGCATATTTTGACCTGAAAATTTAAAGAAAATGAAGAATGTCAAATCATCACCCAAGATAACCATGGCAAAATTAAAATACATGTATAGGATAAGATAATAACATAATATCTTTTCAGTTCTTAAATACTATTTGCATTAAACATTATTTTTCATGGTATACTTCTTCAACCTCTGTCAATTCTAGTTTTAAAAGAGGGATAGTATATTCTAGAAAACTTCGTAACTAAGAAATGATGAACTATATTGCATGATATGACCAAGTGCATATATATGTAATGAAGTAAAGGCCATCGTTAGATGAGAGGGGATTACTTGTTTCCTATATCCCAACTAGAGATATTGGCCACTCTTGTTAGAGCTTCTCTCCATCTTTGTATTTTCTCTATCTTCTCTATATCTTCACAGAATCTTTCTTCATGTTTAATAAGGGCTTTCTCATAATACCTACTCTGTTTTCGCATATTTGATGGCTCAATGTCATTAAAAAACATGTAGAACATGTCTTCCCTGTGTTTCAATGCAATCCAAGATCTTTGCTAGTTCATGCAAGCACCAAGTTAAGGAAGCATAGTTCTTTGAGAAGACAACAATGAAATTGTTGGATTAAACTTTAATAATAATAAATTAGATATGTGAAGAGTCATGTCCCTAGGTGAAGAGTTACTCAAGTGAAGAGTCATATCTTTAAGTTTCTTTAAGTTTACGTTAGTAGACCATTATAAATAGCATCTCATGTAAAAGGTCAATGTGTGGCTTGGCAAACCATTATCTAAATACATCATAAGTATTCTACAAGATAAATTGTTGTGTGTTTGAGTGAGTGCACTAGTGTGTGTGAGGACCTGTGATACCACAGAAATGTGAGACCCTTCAATCGCTTGTAGCAGCTCAGGTGCAATGGATTCGTCTTTCTTGATATCAATATCATCTTTGAAGGCCTCAATGCCTTTTTTACAGAGAGCTTCAAAAAGAAAACGAACAAAATTGTTGCATGTGTCTTCACCACAGAAGCTCACAAACACACCATATAACCTCATCACTTTAGATGAAAAAGAGCGGCACCGGATGGTGGTGTTAGAGGCCATTACTGTGAATAAACATGTCACTGTTAGTATTAGTATTACTGTGAAGGTGCAAGGCAATGTCAAGCGCTTTTGGATACAAACAAGGCGTCGGTGGTGAAATAAATACAAGATTGTATCAAAATTTCTTGTTAGCAAGGAAAACGCTTCGATTTATACGAAGCTAATATGGTCGCACTTAATTGTTTTCCACTTTGCACTCTACTTTTGTCATTATTTGATTAGTATAAAAGAGAGCTGATTTAAAGTAGGGAACTTCTTCAAACATATTATTGTTGACATGGGATTATTTTAATTATATCAATGGTAAACTCGTTATCAAACTAACAAGTTTCATATTATGTGAATTTTTTTAACTTTTTTAAATTCACATAATCGATTATATGTGTATCAATTTTCCATGAAAAAAGTGTTTTTGGATATCCTTCAGACAAAACTAAGTTACCATGACACCCATTCTGCTTCCGGTGTGGTCAATTTGGGTTCACATCTCAACTTAATCATAAAGTTAACATGAACACACTTTATTTTTCCATGACCTTGTTTTTTTCCACCAAAGTCAATCCTACATGTTACGGTTTGGGCTTTGATAACATGACCGATTTGATCTATCCCTGACCAAGGTGAAGCAAGAGTTTTGGGAGGGAACACCCACCCGTGTTTAACATCCTGATAGCTAGCAACAATCACTCTCTATGATTAATTAGGTGAATAACTTCTCAGTGCCAGCTTTAACAGTGTGGTATATGTAAAATTACATTCTGTAAACATGAATAGAGACCACCCTCTCCAGAAATATAGTAATCAAGGTAAAAATCATTTGCATCAGTTCCGCTTTATACAACTTTCTGATTCTTGAGTTAAGCAGCAAACAATTACTCACATGAAAATCTTGCTATTGTTCCTTTGCTTGTAGCATGCATAATTTCTGATAATATATATTGGCAGTTTGTGGCTAAAAATAAATGGCAGGTGTAGGGGTCATTCTATAGGCTTAGGTACGCAACTTGATTATGCAACAACTTGATTGTGTTTGACAAGGAGGGTTTTACAGCATCCTTTCTCCACTTTGCAGAGATTCTTCCTGTACTTCTTTCTTTTCCCTTGCTTTCTTTTAACTGAAATATGACACTTATCACTCCCCCCAACCTAGAATCTTGCTTGTCCTCAAGCAAAGTAACTAACACTTTAATTAATAGGAGTATAAAAGATGATCATGCTTTGTAAAGAATCAACTTTCTAGAATGATCAGAACATATTAAAAATTAGTCAACTTCGAGATTTGAAAATACAAACGATGGAGTTTACAAAACCAAATGAGATTAAGATCAATTCACATTTCATTTCTAAAGAACATCAGAGGAAACATGTGATTGATTCAAACAGAGGAAAACCTCTCAAAAGTGTTTAATTCTCCCACAGGTAAGTGTTTATTCTCAAATCTATCACTAATATATCATAGATAAATTTTGCAGTTCATTTCCCATCAAATCAAAGTACATACTTATCATGGATCATTAGGGCTTTTTAGGTTGGGCCTGGCTAGAAAGGAGTCTTGGTTTTTCTGGATATTCAAAAAGCACCTTGAGAATAGGAGAGCAAATAAAGATAAAACAATTAGATCATCACTTCCTATTTTTCTTTCCAAGATATCCATGTTTATCAATCTTTTCATTCGCCCAACTTTGTATCATTTAAAACACAAGGAATTTTGTTTCCTTTTTCTTTTCTTTTTCTTTCTCTTTTTTTTCACATGAATAGCATATAGCCACATTTAAAAAATCTTTTTCCATCACATGAGCAACCCAAAAGTTTTCCATTAACAAAATATTCCCTTTTTGCTCTCCTAACCTTTGGTAAAGTAGGGAAATTCTTACCTAGGTTAGGGTTCCAACAAAATATCAAGTGTTTGGCTCAAAGGGTTTTTACAAAGGATAAATTATTTAAGTATGTTGGGATAGCTTTTTGGCCAGTGGCTTAAAAAGATGTTTAATAAGAAAGAAGGCCTAAATCATATCCATGCATCATATGTTATGACAATTAGAAATTTATGCAAAATCCACTATAGATTTTATCAGTGAGGTCACTCAATTTAATTTATGTGGATGCACACTCTCACTTGGGTTTTAAGGTCTGTTTTCATCTTCAAATCAAATCAATGTTTCGAAAGATGTTCTTTATCAATTTTATGTAAAAAGTCTTTCCTTCATTTGGTATTTTGAAAAACCCATTCCTTTGCTTTCATTCTCAAAGTTTCCAAAATCATTTTGTGGTGTTCTGATCCAATACAAAAACAAGTTTCAAAATATTTACCTGTTGATTCTTTTCAAAACATGACATATCAGTTAAGTCCCAAAAAGATTTATACAACCATGTTTAATAAAACAAAAAGTATTTAACATGTGTATTTTCAAAAAGAGAGAAACCTCTGTGTGCAAGCAAAAAAGAAGCAAACAAAGTACTGAATTAAAACTACAAAGCAGTAAAGAAATTTAAAAACAATGTCACTGATTTTTGAAGATCGTGGCTGAGAAGCTTGATGTCCTCCATTCAGATAATCAATAGGATCTGCCACGTTCTTCTTCTTCACCTGGTTTTCTTAACAAAATGGACCTGTATCCAAGTTATTAACAAAACAGATAATACTTTCAAAAAGATAAGATATAAACTTAAGATACAAAATAAAATAAATAAAGACAAAATTTAAAAACCTTGGGTTGCCTCCCAGGAGCGCTTCTTTAACGTCGTATTAGCTGGACGCCTTTGTTATGGCTTTGGCTCCTAGCAATTGGATAATAGGGATGAGCCTTTGGCTTTTGTATTTTCCTCCAATATCTTAACCAGTTTCTTTTCTTTTGGACTTGTATTGTTAATAACTGGTTTCTTTAAATTCCTTGCAAGGAAAGCATTGTTAGCATATAGAGGTACTGCGTTTACCTTTATCTGTGATTCTTGATTTTTCACTTCCTCTGACAATTCCTCAAAGATAAACTGTTGGTAAGGAATTTTCTTGAAAGCATCTATGTAACACCCCAATATTTCCAGATGTATTAAAATGTGGGATTTACACAATATTTAATCAATTAGCAGTGTGTCTATAAAAATTACAAGAATACCCTTGGAAGAATAATTACCAAAATGTCCTTAGACAATTTTAGAAATGACAGATGGGTCCCTGAGGCACTAAAAGACCAAAATACCCCTGGATATTTTATTAATGA
>PYAF01004984.1:19262-35469 GCA_007407185.1 Glycine tomentella | reverse complement strand
ATGGCAGAGCCATCTGCCCTATTTTACACATATGGCGCGTGTCGCGCCGCACCCCAAGTGGGTCGCGCCATATGCCAGAACAATCCTTTCCCATGTCTTTTCACTCCTTTTCTCTAATACTCTCAAGCATACTTATTTTCCTTAATCATGAGCTTAATCTAGGCTTAGTTACGTGCTTAAAATTCAAGGTATTACAGAAACAGTGTTTCTCCCTCAGAAAACGCGAGCCTCCTTTATATATAGACAGCACCGACCTTCCTGCACGATCCGCACGGGAGACCGTGCCATCCGCGCCAGCTGCAGACGTTGTGGCGCCATCAGTGCCGCTCCTGGCGCTATCCGCGTGAACCTGCCGAGCCTATGGCGCGATCCGCGCCAACCCCCAAACCCAGTTGGCGCCCCCAGCGCCAACTCTGGCGCTCCAAGCGTGGACCTCCAGCGGATCTCGCGCTACCAGCGCGACCGTGGCGCCCCTGGCGCCACATTCCAAAGAGTTTGGCGTCATCCGCGCCAGCTCTGGCGCTAACCGCGCCACACCCTTAACAGGGTTTTCTCATCAGGACTTCTGGCGCTATCCGCGCGGCATCCTACGCCGTCCGCGCCAGAAGTCAGGGTCTTACACCAATGATAGTTTAAATTAATCCCAAGCAGTCTTATACAGGGCAATACATAAACCTTTCATTCTAGACTACATCTTTATCTTATTTTTGATTGGTCTATACTTCTTCTATCCTTCAAAATTACTAAACCATTTTATTAAATAGGTCTATTCATTCTATAATTAAGAGAAAATTCTATAGATTTTATGTACCATTTTTCCATATTTTCTGATGCTTGAGTTTTCTTGAATATAGTCTCAAACTTGTCATCTTCTAAAATTTGTAGAAATTTTATTCTAGAGTTTTGTGTCACAAAATATGTTGATACTTAGTCAGCTAAGTGTATTCTATAATTTCATCAAGTTTCTACAAAATTTCTAAAGTTATTTGAGCATTTTTGGCCTAGGGGCATTTTGGTAATTATGCCATTCAGCCTAGGGGTATTTTGGTCATTTTAAAAAATGTCCAAGGGCATTTTTTGCAATTTTCATCTTAAGGGTTTTCTAGTAATTTCTACTTCATGGAAAGAGTGATATAGTTATTTTTCTCTAAACATACTTGTATCCAATTATCATCACATTTTTATAATTTTGGGGATGTTACAATTGAGACTGTTATGGTTCCTACTAATTTCTTCTTCATATGTAGTCAAGTTTCATTTTTTTTTAATAAATTGAAAAAGATAACTATATGTTACATAAAAAAGTTAGTTGAGATCATAGTGGTCGTAGTAGGAATATATTGAGGTTGAGGGAGTGATGCACTGAGATAAAGCATCGTTAAAACTAGAAGTAAGAAACCAATTAATAAGGGCCCTACAACATTAGGTGAAAAAAACAACCTGAATTGCGTGAAGCCTCCTAAAAAAGTAAAAAGTAAGTCATGAAATATGAATATTTAAGATTTTCCTGTACTTGTTTCGGAACTCTGAATTTTGTGCTTTATGTTTGCTCTATCTCCCTCTGTCTCATGCCCTTGTCAGTGTGAGGTTTCCTTCTTGGGTTTGTATATAAGCTTAATCTATCTGCAGCTAAAGAAAGTATCTTCTTGTGCAATACCCTCTCAAGAAATTAAAGAACTTGATGGAGCTGATAATCATCATCACTCTTTGCTTTTCCTTCTCTTATCTAATACCAACTTGTTCTTCTTCCCAAATTCAATTGGAACCTTCACTCCAACTTGAAGGTAAGAACCTACTCTCTTTAGTCTTTATCTACTTGTTCATGAACTTTTTATAACGGAACTAATTTTCTGAGTTCTTGTTTAGTCCTTATATATTATCATGAATCTATTAAAAGAAAGTCTGTATGAATTACTCATCATATTCTTCCTTATATAGATGGTAATACAGGACCAGTAGTCAATAAAACCTGCAACTTTCTGATCTTCTAACAATTCCAAGAAAGCTAAGATTCACTGACAAGGTACTGCATGAATCAAAAGAAGCTCCTTTTAGTCTTCTCATAATTTTTTTAATCTATATTTATGTTATTTATTCCTTAATTTTTCAAAAATTAGGTTAAAGAAGGTGATGAAGCTAGAAATGTTGCATCAGACAAGCAACAGGAGGGTTCTTTTGCTACAGGTAATGATCAACAAAAATTACTAGTGATTAATATATACTACTTAAAACAAATCACTTTGGACTAAATTATTCAATGCAAAAAGATTTCTTGTTGATTCTAGCTTGTATGTCCGTGTAATATTTCATATCTCAAAGTACTAGGTAATCCACAATCTCTATTTACTTTCCAAGGTTCATGCACTAAATCAAGTGAGGTTTTATCAACCTAGGGGGTAAACAAAGACGTGGAAAATGAAAAGTGGTGAAAAGAGTAGCATATGTGGACTTTAGTGTTCAACATATCTACCTTCTGGCCTATCCTTTCTTTTCTCTGTGCTATCACTGCTAGAAACATTTTCATTCACAGCAACTCAAAGAGCTCGTTCCTCTCCAAGTCAATATTACTTTGCCTATGTTATCAGTGTTCAGTGTTTGACATGAATGCATGTCTTTATGTGTATACACACACACAAACACACACACACATATATATATTGAGTTTATGTGAATATATATATATATATATGGCTAGACATCCAATCTTATATATATATATATATATATATGGAGTACAAGTTTTATCCTAGCTTTAGTTGTGAACTAGAAATCCCCTTTGATAATTTTGGAGGTGTATTGATCGTTGCTAGAATGGTGTATTGATCTTCAGTCATCTACGAAATCTTGTAAAAATAACAATAATTATTGGCATAACCAGTTAGAAAGAAGAATAACTTTGTATAAGTATAACGAAATTACTTTCTTGTTCAATAAAAAAAAATTGGAGTTTCAAAAACTCAAAATTGAATTCAAGAGTTATGTGTATTGGTCACATATATTATTATGCATTGAAAGAAGACAAGTGTATGAACTGGATGAAAGTCAGAGGAAAAATGAATGTGCTGGTGTAGTGTGCATTTGTATCATAAGTGTCGAGTTTTCAGTATTCAAATGCTTGTTTGAGTTTTTTATACTCTTTGTAGACATTGATATGATATGTGAGATGAATGAGGTCAATGTGGTTGGCTGTTGAGAGAGTCAATGAGCAATTGCATCCAACTTTGCCACGTATAAATGTTTTGGCAGATCAAAGAGCATGATACTTTTAATTTGTGCAGTCATGTGCCTTGACTAATAGATGGATGAACATGATTCACTGTGTATAGAACATAATCGATCAATCCTCACGTCTAAAACTAGAAATGTAATCTTTTGTTGGATAATTTTGTTTTGAATATACGAGGAGGAAGGAGACTAGTAATAACATACTTATTTTTTTATGCTTAAAGTGGTAAAGTGAAATTGCCCCATTTATAGTTAAATTGCTTATTGTGGGTAACCAAGTTTTCTGTTTATTTAGAGCTGTTGTGCTTGCTTTATTGAGTTTTCTTGATCATTCTCAACCAGTAAAGCGGGAGGAAAATGTAGCTGAAGTATAACAATTTTGACAGTGGAAGGCTTCTCTTGAAAAGGAGCTACTGCAGATAGTTTGATTAATATTATTAAGATGTCAGTTGTCATCATAATTAGTTTAAAAATTCAGAGGAATTTCATTGTGCCTTATTGTGATTAACTTGAGGTTCAAAAGCATTTGAAGAACTTGAATAGGCCTTCTGTTAGGTCCATCAAGGTAGAAAGAGAGATAGAGAGAGAGAAAGAGTGGGTGTGTGTGTGTTTTTCTTTCTTTCTTAATTTCTGCTATCACTTTTATTTCTCTTTTAGATTTTCTATGTCGTTTATGATATCTATTTCTAATTGGTGTTTGCAACAATGGACCTTTTTGGGGGTGAAAGTAACTTTAATCCTAGATGGTCATGTTGTCTCACATGGGGGATTTTCTTTTAGTCTCTTTCAATTGTTCCTGAATTTAGAGCAAAATCTTATTAGTGTGCTTTTTAGTGGTGCCTTTTCTGTGTTTTGCTTTGAATTATAGTGTTATTGGTTTGGTTCTTTGGATTTTTGGGGGCATACATGAGCATAGTTATTTTTTTTGCAAGTTTCTAATTTGCATTTGTGTTGTTGTGAGAGCAGCGTCCTGATGGAGATGTTATTGATTGCATCCATGTTTCAAACCAGCCAACTTTTGATCACCTTGACCGCAAAATTCACAAGATTCAGGTGAAGAATTTTACTTTTCTTATCTTGTTTTTTTTTTCTCTTTCCTTTATTTGGTTCAAACTTAAATTTCAAATTTCAAACAATCATATATGATTTGGTGATGCAGATGTAAATATTGTAGAGTAAATTCACTAATTGTACGTAACATTGTGGGTGCCATTTTTTTATAAATCATTAGTGTAAAAATTATGACCATAATATATGTATCCAAAAAATAAGATTCTTAATTATTTTATAAATCAATACTCTTATGATTAATTATTTTATTTTTATCAAAATCATTAATTTTATTTACAACTAGGGAAAAGAGGCATTGTATCTAACTACTTTTCCATATTTTTTCTAAAATAAAAGGAAAGATAATAAAAATTAGTGGATAGTTAATGAAAATAGTTATAGGGATAAAATAGTAATTTATAAATACAAATATATGGATAAAAAAGGTATAACAAAGTGTACACCAAAATACTATATTTTCTTTATACATAGTTATACATCTATTAAAATTTTCTCCTTTAAATATGTTTATTTCTATAAACTGAAAAATTGTCTATATTTTTTCTCTTAGAATTTTGATTTTGATGAATTAGTAATTAGATGTTTATTTCTATAAATCAGTAATTTTCCCACAAATATATGTTTATTTCTATAAACCAGTCATTTTTTTTTTAAAAAAAAAGACCTTAAACAAAATTAGATAATGGAGAAGAGTAAGAAAGCATAACAATAATATGCCAATGGTATCAAATTTTCATGTCTATGTGGGAAAATGTGAGCTCAATACCAAAAAAAAAGGGAGAAGAAAATAAAAATGTTTTTTATTTTTCTTTTAACAATAACATAGAGTGTCACTACTACAAAAGCGCTATTCAAAGACGGTTCTAAACCCTATACAAAGACGGTTCTTAAGCGCTATTCAACCGTTCTTGTATCCAACATCGTCAAAAGTAAGACATTCACAAAAGATTCTAAGACGGTTGTTCCATTGAACCGTCTTAGAAGGTGTTAAAAAATAAAATAAATAATAAAAAAATCACTTATTCTAAGACGGTTCTTAGACATAACCGTCTTAGAATGTGACCATTTAAGCTAATATATTTAAGCTAAGACAGTTTTTTTTTAGAAAAATATTTAAACTAAGGATGGTTTTTCCAAATAATCATCTTAATTTAAATTTTTTTAACGAATAGTTTTTCTTTTCAATAACCAATTTGTTATTTTTAAAACTCTTAACTATTAAATAAAAACAAAGTTATTTTTATAAATAAAAAAAGTTAGTTAAGTACATAAAACTTCAATTAATTGGGAAAAACAAATAAAATAATTTCACATGAATAATTTCTAAAGCTAGCAAGTAAAATAATTTATTTGGTTATTTTTCTAAAAGAAATACCATTTGTATTTTTTAAATAAATTAAATAACAAAAAATAAAAATACACATATCAGGCAAGAAGTTACAAGGTGTAACGACCTAATATTATTCTAGATATTATAATTTTATTAAGGTTAAATTTTTAAGAATCGTTAGATAATTTTTTTATTACTATTTTACTTTTACTCAACAGGTCCTAGTATAAATTCTAAAACATATAAATTATACAAGTTATAGAAGTTGTTAAACTAATATATATAATATGCAACCACAGTCCTTGTACAAAAGTCATTCTCAACGAAACATAAAGATACTACAACACTTTCATCATTCAATTACCTAGAGACAATTCTTTATCTTTGTACTACAATCAGTCCAAGGCGTCAATGAAATTGACCACTGTTACCATCTATAAAAAAATGAAACAAATCTAGTGAGAAATAAAATTTCTCAGTAGGCAAAACTAAACCACCAAAACACGTTAATACGTTAGTAAATCATCATAAAATAATTATGCAAACTATATGAATGCATGAAATGAATTTTCTCAGGGTGCACATGGCCTCTACATATTGTACTGTATGTAGCTACACCTCGTACTGGATGTAGACGCTGCGATCGTCTGACACAAATATGCATGATTTATGCCATATATTTGCACCTGGTCACTACATATTGTACTGTATGTAGTATCAGATTCTGTTTCACAAAATCTCGTACTGGACTTGGAAACATGAATCAACCTATCATCACATAAACATCCATCCATAATAAAATCCATTAGCAAAATACATACCACCTTATGGAAAAATGTTGTTATCATAACATCATACGTACCACAAGTATGGTTAAACCACCATACCTTATTTAAATAGGATCATTACCACTTAGGCATGACCTTTGAATATCCTCAAGCTATAAAAAAATCATGTTAGTAATCTAACTAATAAACCACAATATATCTCTCAAATAATTTCTAATTCCTTTAAACCTTCACAAGAAAAGATTAAAACCTAGCATGCATCTTAATCTCCTTTCACCTACCACCTTGCTACTTCGTCCTCAAATTTAATCACTCAAGCATTTGAACCATTTACCTACATACCATTCAACCTTTACTTCTGAAAATTAATTCAAAACAGTCCCATAATAAAAATATGAACAAACAGCCCAAATATCATCAAAAACACTTCCGGAGATCACCAAATATACTTCCAAACATCACTATATTTCAGCCTATAAATCATCACCTATCCTATGGTTTAAATCAACATTTTCACATCATAAAATAACCTTCAAATGACATGAATTTTAGGTCTAAATGATAACCATAAATCTGCCTAATAAAGAATATAAATTAATCCAAACAAATGCTTAACTAGAGATTGAAGCCTAGCCTACCTGAAGTAAATCTGATTCTTCAAAAGGAATGAAATAAGGGCTGCCTTCCTTGGTAAAATACTCTAAGAAATGAGGTCTTGAAAAAGAAAGTTTGATGGAAGAAATGGTAGAATAAAGTCACATATATAAGCAAGCAAAAGAAAGTAAGGAGTGAAAAGTTTTGGTGAAATGGAAGCTAGTAGCCGTGAAAGTTTTGGAGTGCTGAAATCTTGTGATACTTCAAGCCTTTTATACCAATTAAGCTAGTTAGAATGGAAAGGATTTGGTTAGGTTTCAGCTTTTAGTTAGTAGTTAGTTTGGTTAAAATGGAAATCTTGTGATACTTCATGCCTTTGAAATCTTCCTTCATTCTCTGACCCAATTACACGTGGAACATGGCTGAAGATCTTGCTATCTCTTGCCCATTTTTTTCCAGCTAATCACACGGCCAAATACACAACATCATACAAATATCATGGTTTCACCAATAGTTTAATGTTTAAGGAAAGATTCCCTTCATTAATGACCATGTGGTTATGTGGAAAGCTTTGTACAAATGACTAATTGTGATTGGTTCTAAAATATTTGGCTGAAACTAGATTTTCATTTGCAAGATTCCCTCATTTAATGCTTGCTTTTCACCTTGAAGGCCACCAAGAAAGGTTAGTTTAAAAAAACTTATCTTCATTGAATTACCATTGACTTTGGTTTACCAAACTTTTCTTCCTATTAGTTCACTTAGCTATGCCTATTCTATGGCTTTTGAACGTGAATCCACTTCTGGGTAGTCCCAATTTGAGCTGAATATTTGATTCCTTGGGCCAAAATTTCAAGGGTTATAAGTTGTTCCCAATCCAAAAGGTCCAAAAGGCTGGAAACACTTAACCAGATGAGGTTCGTTCATTGCTTATTCTATACCAATCTATTACGTCATAACTCCTCATCTTTTAGTATGTTAAACTATAATTCCTAAGCTTTCTAACAAGGTATCACATGCCTTATTTGGAGTTATAAAACTCTGGCTATAACATTTTTAATCCAGACTTCAAAACTACCAGCAAGCTGAGAAATTCCACACTGACATCTCTTAATGTTTTAATTACTTCAAGCAATACACAAACTATATTTATCTGAAACATTGATATGTTATAGTAGACATCTAGATATTTAATTCCATATATCATACACTAAATGTGGATAAGAATTGAGAGAGAAATAAATTTTTCAATTCGGGTAGCAGATATGGAAGTTTTGGGCAGCTTATGTTCAAATAAAATTTATCCTATTTTTCTTGTATCCAACTATTGTCCTACTTCCATAATTCAATCATAAATATAACACATAATATAATTTTGAGGATGTTACATTTCACCCCCCAAAAAGAAAATTTTGCCCTCAAAGTTTGTAGATACTTGTAAACAATTCAGGATACTTGTTTCTCATCTCTGATTCTAACTCCCAGGTATACTCTTCTAAACGTCCCTGTCCCCATGCTACTTTTACCAATGATACAGACTTATTTCTTAGTTGCTTTACTTCTCTGTCCAAAATTCTTGTCGGGGGAAAGCTCATAGTTAAATTGTCTTTTAACTGTATTGATTCAGACTCTAGAACATGACTCGGGTCAGAAATATATTTACGGAGTTTAGAGACATGAAAAAAATTATGAAGGTTGGAAAGATTTGGTGGTAAAGCTATTTGGTAAGCTACTGTAACTATTCTTTTCAGAATTTGGAAAGGACCAGTGAAACAAGGACTCAACTTTTTGACCTTCATTGCTCGTCCTATTCCTGTAATTGGAGTGACTTTAAGAAAAACATGTTCTCCTTCTTGAAATTCTAGAGGTTTTCTTCTTTTATCAGCATAATGTTTTTGTTTATCTCGAGCTATAACCAATTTTTCTCTAATCTTCTTGATTTGCTCCGTGGTTTGAGTTACCAGGTCTGGACCTAAGAGACTTACTTCCCCAGATTCATACCAACATAAAGGAGACTGACATTTCTTACCATACAGAGCTTCAAATGGAGCCATTCCTATTCTAGTATAATAACTATTATTGTAAGCAAACTCTGCTAATGGCAAATATTTCTCCCAAGAACCCTGTTGGTCTATTGCACAAGCTCTCAACATGTCTTCTAGGGTTTGTATGGTTCTTTTTGTTTGTCCATCTGTTTGGGAATGATAAGCAGTACTTAAGCATAACTTGTTTCAAATGCTTTTTGTAATACCTTCCAGAACCTAGAAGTAAAACGGGGGTCCCTATCAGAAATCAAAGTGGAAGGTATCCCATGTTAACTATTTCCTGTATATACAGTTAAGCTAACCTCTCTAATGAATAAGAAATCCTAATAGGTATAAAATGAGCTGATTTAGTAAGTCTATCTACAATGACCCAAATTGAGTCGTGACCAGAAACAGTCATAGGTAATCTTACCACAAAATCCATAAATACACTCTCCCACTTCCACTGATGAATTTCAAAAGGTTGTAAAGTGCTAGAAGGTTTCTGATGTTCTATTTTTACCTTTTGACACAGTAAGCACTTTCCTACAAACTTTGCTATATCCTTTTTCATACCAGGCCACCAAAACATTTTCTTCAAATCTTGGTTCATCTTACTAACTCCAGGATGCATTGTAAAATTACTTTTGTGAGCTTCACACAAAATTTTCTCTCTTAATCCATCAATCTTGGGTACACATATTCTCTTTTGATAAGTCCACAGCCTATCATTATTTACCTCAAAATCCTTCAATTTTCCTTCTTGGACTTGAGTTAAAATTTGTTGAAAATCTCAATCTCTCTGCTGTCCCAACTTAATGTGCTCTTTGAAATCACTAGTAATTTGTATTTGACTCAAAATGATACTTTTATAATTAACATAAAATCCTAAATTAAGATTTTTGAAATTTTCTATTAATTCCATTTCCTTGATCATCATCCTAGATACATGCAGATATTTCCTACTTAATGCATCAGCTACTACATTTGCCTTTCTTGGATTCTTTGTCTCATGTTCAACTCTTTTTGATCAAAGAGATACCTAAGACTCTTATAATCTGAAAAGACTTCAAATTTTACTCCATATAAATAATGTCTCCATATCTTTAAGGCAAAAACTATTGTTGCTAATTCTAGATCATGGGTTGGATAATTGACTTCATGGGGTCTTATCTGTCTAGATGCATATGCTACCACATTCCCATTTTGCATTAACACACAACCTAGACCTTTCTTTGAAGCATCACAATATACTTCAAATGCACCATGAGGATCTGGCAATACTAACACTGGAGTACTAATCAATCTTTTTCTTAATTCTAGAAAACTCTTCTCACACTCTATTGACGATACAAAAGGCACATTTTTCCTAGTCAAGCTAGTCAGAGGTAAAGCTATTTGTGAAAATCCTTTAATAAACCTCCTATAATAACCAACTAGTCCTAGAAAACTCCTAATCTCAGTTATTATGGTTGGTCTCTCCCAATTCATGACTGTCTCAATTTTACTAGGATCCACTGAAATTCCTTCTTTAGAAACAACATGACCCAAAAATTTCACTTCCTTGGCCCAAAATTCACACTTAGATAATTTAGCATACAACTTTTTTTCTCTAAGTGTATTTAATACTATTTTAAGATGCTCTTCATGCTTTCTTTCTGACTTTGAATAAACAAGTATATCATCTATAAAGACTACTACAAACTTATCTAAATAAGATCTAAATATTCTATTCATGCAATCCATAAAAACTGTTGGAGCATTAGTTAATCCAAAAGACATCACTAAATACTCATAATGCCCATATCTAGTCCTAAATGTAGTTTTAGGAATATCTTCATTCTTAACTCTAATCTGATGGTATCCTGACCTAAGATCAATTTCAAAAAATATTGTTGCTCCTCTCAGTTGGTCCATAAGATCATCTATCCTAGGCAATGGATATTTATTTTTAATGGTTATCTTATTAAGCTGTCTATAATATACTCAAAGTCTTATTTCCCCATCTTTCTTTTTCATTAGCAGAACTGGAGCTCCCCAGGGTGAAACACTAGGTCTAATAAATTTCTTTTCCAACAACTCCTCTAGAGAGGACATCCTATAAGGTGCCATGGATATTGGTCCAAATCCAGGAATTAGGTCTATAGAAAATTCTATTTCCCTTTCTAGAGGTATCCCTGGTATCTCATCCGGAAATACATCTGGATATTCTTTTACTACGGGTATATTGGAGAGTTCATCAGTTGTCCTAGTTACATTAGCTGATAAAAGAACATACTCTTGAATTTCATTTTTACTGGAACAGGAAACAATGGAGTTCAAATACAGACACTGGGTTTGACTGTTTTCTAAGATTTCTCAGTCCAACAACACATGGTTAACTGCAAGCCAATCCATACCCAAAATCACACTAAACCCAGTCAAAGGAAGACAAATCAAATTTACAGAAAAAGGTTTATGATCAATTTGAAAATCACAATTAAGACAAATTTGACTAGTAGTAATAGGCTTATTTGTAGGGGTAGAAACTAAAAGATCATAAGGTAATTGAGATAAAGGTAACCCTAATTGTATAGCAGTGTCATGAGAAATGAAAGAGTGAGTAGTACCTAAATCATATAATACAGTTAAAATTTTATCTTTAATTCTGCACTTACCCTCGATGAGATTTTCGGATTGAGATGCCTCTGCTGCATTCATGGTAAAAACCCTTCCAGTATGCTGAGGACTTGTGGTGCCTTGGGGATTTTCAGCTCTGCAATTGTTAGCATAATGTCTCATCTTTCCACATCTAAAACATTGAACATTATTGCGATTGCGACAATCCTTTGCCAAATGTCTTGTCTTTCCACATCGGGAACAAGTGGTCTGAGCTATAGGGCATGGCCTATCTCCATGGACCTCGTGACATTTGTCACACTCTCTGCCTGAACCTTGACCTGTTTAAAATTTTCTCTGCTAAAACTTATTTTTAAATTTAAAAGGCTAAGGTCCTAATTTCTTGCTAAAATTATTACTTGACTCTTTCTTTTCAATAGACCTCCTTTTATATTCTTTTATTAATCTACACTTATTTATTAGGACACCAAACTCCCTAATTTCTAGGGATCCCACTTTTTCCAACATATCTTTCCTCAGTCTCCCTTCAAATTTCATGCACTTCTAGTGCTCATCAGGGTTATATTGATAGGTGGAGGAAAATTTAATTAACTCTTCAAATTTAGCAATATATTTAGACATGCTACTATTACCTTGTTCAAGCCTAAGAAATTCGAGCTCCTTAGCATTCCTCACTGATATGGGAAAATACTTACCATAGAATGTTGTCTTAAACACCTCTCATGAGATCTCTACTCCATTACCTGCCAAAATTTGCTTGTGACTGTTCCACCAATACTCAGCATCAGATTGTAACATATATGTAGCATAAGTTACTTTCTGTTGGTTAGAACAATCTAGCACAGTAAATATTTTTTCAATTTCTTTAACCCATTCTTTAACCATGTCTGGATTAAAAGTTCTCTTAAAGACTGGTGGATTAGACTTCCTAAACTCAACAAACTTATGATATTCTATATCAGTCACCTGCCTCCTATTATCTTGATTGGAATTATTGTTACTTTCATGATTATTGTTGGTATTATTATGATTCGGTTGCATCATCATTTGAGTAGCTGCAACAGCTTGTTGACTTGCTGCAATCGCTTGTTGATTTGCAGCAGCCGCTTGTTCTTGCATAGCTGCTAGCATTTCATGAAGAATATTTACTTCTTCACTATTGCCACCAGCTTGAGTTGTTGCTCTTCCTTGTGTTCTTCTAGTAGCCATGAATTCCTATTCACTTTCACAAAAATACTGAGGTGATCAGGCTCAATATAAAGTAAAGTGCGTCAGAATTCATCAAACACAAACAAACACACATAAATAGTCACACTCAAAGTACATAGAAAAGCATAGTCAGTCCATTTCCATTAGACTCTAACAGGATGAACTGCTCTAATACCAAAACTGTAACGACCTAAAATTAATCTAGATATTATATTTTTATTAAGGTTAAATTTTTAAGAATCGTTAGTTAATTTTTTTATTACTATTTTACTTTTACTCAACAGATCCAAGTATAAATTCTAAAACATATAAATTATAGAAGTTATAGAAGTTGTTAAACTGATATATATAATACGCAACCACAGTCCTTGTACAAAAGTCATTCTCAATGAAACATAAAGATACTACAACACTTTCATCATTCAATTACCTAGAGACAATTCTTTATCTTTGTACCATAATCAGTCCAAGGCGTAAATGAAATTGACCACTGTTGCCATCTATAAAAAAATGAAACAAATCTAGTGAGAAATAAAATTTCTCAGTAGGCAAAACTAAACCACCAAAACACGTTAATACGTTAGTAAATCATCATAAAATAATTATGCAAACTATATGAATGCATGAAATGAATTTTCCCAGGGTGCACATGGCCTCTACATATTGTACTGTATGTAGCTGCACCTTGTACTGGATGTAGACGCTGCGATCGTCTAACGCAAACATGCATGATTTATGCCATATATTTGCACCTGGTCACCACATATTGTACTATATGTAGTATCAGATTCTGTTTCACAAAATATCGTACTGGACTTGGAAACATGAATCAACCTATCATCACATCAACATCCATCCATAATAAAATCCATTAGCAAAATACATACCACCTTATGGAAAAATGTTGTTATCATAACATCATACGTATCACAAGTATGGTTAAACCACCAAACCTTATTTAAATAAGATCATTACCACTTAGGCATTACCTTTGAATATCCTCAAGCTATAAAAAAATCATGTTAGTAATCTAACTAATAAACCACAATATAACTCTCAAATAATTTCTAATTCCTTTAAACCTTCACAAGAAAAGATTAAAACCTAGCATGCATCTTAATCTCCTTTCACCTACCACCTTACTACTTCATCCTCAAATTTAATCACTCAAGCATTTGAACCATTTAACTACATACCATTCAACCTCTACTTCTAAAAATTAATTCAAAACAGTCCCATAATAAAAATATGAACAAATATCCCAAATATCATCAAAAACACTTCCGGAGATCACCAAATATACTTCCAAACATCACTATATTTCAGCCTATAAATCATCACCTATCCTATGGTTTAAATAAACATTTTCACATTATACAATAACCTTCAAATAACATGAATTTTAAGTCTAAATGATAACCATAAATATGCCTAATTAAGCATATAAATTAATCCAAACAAATGCTTAGCTAGAGATTGAAGCCTAGCCTACCTCAAGTGAATTTGATTTTTGAAAAGGAATGAAGTAAGGGCTGCCAAAAGAAAATAAGGACTGAAAAGTTTTGGTGAAATGGAAGCTAGTAGCCATGAAAGTTTTGGAGTGCTGAAATCTTGTGATACTTCATGTAACACCTCAACTCGCAATCTTGTTATTATTGATTTTTAATGAAAATTCTTTTCAACTTACTTAAGAGTATCCAGTTGAATATAACAAAATTTTGCCAATAACTGATACTCCAATGAAAATTTCATTACTGAGTAATATTTGTAAATCTCAAATAACATATAATAGGATTACAATCTGACATTGGTTCTATTACATAGTACAACGAATTCAAAACACTCTATAACAAAAGAATACATCTTCAAACATATCATCTTCAAACAAAATCCTTTTTTTGTAGACAACTAATAGTCTCTCTTCGCTGTTCAACTGCTCGCCCGAATAAAATCAAGGTCATAGCAAGTGTCAACCACAGACACAAAATATAGGATAAGTTTATGATAAACATAATTTAAGTAGCAGAATATATTCAATATGCAGATATTCATAACAACATCCTCAAAGATGCATGATTCTCTTAGACTTTTATCATGATGCATGATTCTCTTAAACACTTATCATGTGGTACCAACAGTCAAGATAGCCCCATCCCAGTGGCACAGAACTAAAACGATCAATCAGGCTCCCACAGTGTTGCAATAGGATTCTCACCCACACTTCATGTGATCATCATGGGTGGCGTGATTTCCCCACTGCCGAGTCACCCCCAGCTCAGACTTCTCTTGTCTGAATGGTCGAACTCAGTTCCTACAGCTATCTGACACACCTCTTCTTTGAGGCAACTCTTATACACACCTCCTCTCTGAGGCAACTCTTACACACCTCCACTCTGAGGCAACTCTTATGAGACACATAAGACTGATTCACTTATGCATATCTCATTCTTTTCATAAACTCAGATATTCAATATAAATTTTCCAATCATTGTCTCACATGATTTACTTAGAAAATCAACATAAATCATGTACAGAACTTAGCTTATTACTCATGTATAGAAACTCAACATATCATTCATGTACAGAGATTCATAAAAACACTCAACAAACATAAAACTTCATTCAAGCACTCAATCATATAACTATAACTCGAGTCCAACAATTTCTCAGATACAAGTCATACTACACAGAACTTCAAGCACTTATTCAAACACAAACAACACTTAAACTATCTTTATCATAAAGCTTCCTTATACATACCTTGTAACCTCTTAGTAAGCTTGTCTTTCTCTGCCTAGAGTTGCTAGCTTTACACGTAATTTGTTCAAGAAGGTGGGGTCTTTTTCCTACTTGATTTAGGCTTTGAAAAGGAGAGGATGAAAGTGAAATAAAGGAGAGGTTTCACGTGGAATAGGTGGAAGAATGGAGTCTTGAATGTGACTTCCACTTAAGGCCTTCCTCTCTTTATATAGAGTTTGGAAAATAATAAAATATTCAAGGACATTTCTACCCTTCCTTGCTAGTTACTCCTATTTGGTTTCATTAGAACTTAGTTTCTCTTTATTCCATTATATCCTAACTAAATTCATTATTATTCTTTTACTTTATAAAAAAATCTTCTAAGCCATAATGACTTCCTTTACAAGTGTCCCACCACTTGGCTACTTCTTACAAGTGTCCTTCCACTTGTCAAATATCATGAAGCTTCTCCTTCTTTCTCCATTTTTGTAACACCCCGTAGGCCTCCGACGTGTTATCATTAATAATATCATATTAGCTCATAAAGTACAAATTATATAACTCAGCGGAAGCATAGAATCGTTTTCTTGATACATTATGTATGGAAA
>PYAF01004984.1:0-19162 GCA_007407185.1 Glycine tomentella | reverse complement strand
ATAATACACAATAGTTCTGTACAGACATATATATATGAGTCCACACCACACATCCCGTGGTGATACAAAAGAATATCAACCCTCCATGAGGGTATACAGATCTATACATCAAAATAGAGTCAAAATAGAGCCTTCAAGCTCTCCATGCCGCTTCTCTGTCAAGCAGCCTAGTCTCTGCTGGGCCTCTTGCCCTGAGACTGGTCTTCTCTTCTAGTAAGGTCACCTGAAATCATAGAAAACCCCCACACGTGGTGAGATAACATATCTCAGTAAGCTCAGGGTCCCTGGGGACTCATTCCCACCCTGGCTCACAGATTCACAACACATAACAGGCAAACATATCACACATGGCCCACTGGCCTGGCCCTCTGGCCTCATCATATCAAATCAACAACATAATATCATCACATGACAGGTGGCAGAGCTCCTCAATGCCTGGCGGAGCTCCTCAACGCCCTAACGGAGCTCCTCAACGTCAGTACCTGTCATAATGTGGCAGAGCTCCTCAATGCCATGGGCGGAGATCCTCAACGCCCAGAATACACGGCGGAGCTCCTCAACGCCGGTATTTATCTATTGGCCAACAGATATCTCAATCACAGCATGCATGTATCCAATGCAAATACAGATAAATCAACATAAACAATACTATAGCCAATGCATGTAGTATGAATCATGACCAACACTCCCCAGGAGTGTGGTGTGCAACCAAAACGGGAATTCATCCCCAGAGAACACTGAACTTACCTGGTAAGGGATTACTCTGAAGTTCCTTCCCAGGTCTGTGGCTCCCGCTACCAACAGTCTCAGTATCAATGCCTAATCAAGGCATAACAATCTCATATCAAAACCAGTCCACATACATACAGGTCGCAATATATATTATAGCAGAATTCCCCTATCCTAGGGTTCATTCAAACTCAGCCTATACACAAGGCTGCTCTTAGACCACACAAGGTCCATCCGGGCTGAATACAAGTCATCTGAGTCATCCCAGACTCACTACATATATACATATCCCAAGCTTCCCCCCATCCCCACAACTCAATTGTCATCAGAACGGGCTGAGCTCCACTCAAGCCCTACTCCACTAGCCTCTCGGCTCAGAACATCATATAATCAAGGCTCTAGCCTATCAGAGAACCATCAACAAGTGACCCTACACAAGTCACACAGGCATATACAGAGCCAAGATTCAAAGTCATCAGAAACAAAAACTGAAAGCTAATCCTTCATCTATTCATCGCTCTGAACAAGTTTCTCAACAGGACCCTGGGCTAATTCTAGCCCCAGATAATATGGGTCACTATTCATAAAACCCCCCAGGATCAAAATTAAACGGAAAAACTTGAGTCTCTTACCTCAGTGGCTACTAGAAACACCTCAGGACAACTCCCTCGAGCTTTTATGTCCTTTATACATCGTGGTTCTTCGCCAGACTCAAGTTCTCTGAGCTTTTTCCTCTGAGGTTCCACTTCTCACTCAAAAGGGGTTTTCAAGAGCATAGAATGAAGGATTTAGGCTTCACCAAGGTTTCATTCACACTCAAAGGTCATCAGGAAGTGTTTGGGCTAGCATAAAGGGTCCTAGAAAGCTTGGAACTGCCATTAATGGAGGTCAGAAGGTCCAGGGAAGAAGAAACAACTTTTCTCCTCCATTTTTCGAGCTCCTTGCCCTTTATACTCAGCCTGCCCAAACTCCCGCGCGATCTGCACCACCTCTGGCACGATCCGCGCCACAATGTCGGTGAACTCGCGCTATCAGCGCCATCCCCGCGCTAACCGCGTGAACCTTTCGAGACCTTTGGCGCTACCCGCGCCACCTCTGGCGCTGTCCGCTTGAAATTCCAGAGAAAACTGATTTTCCAGGGCACTTCTGGCGCTATCAGCGCGGCCCTTGGTGCTACCCGCGCCAATTCTAAAACAAATGGCGCTATCCGCGCCAACCTTGGCGCTGGCCGCGTGGAAATCCAGAGAAAATGGATGTTCCAGGCCACTTCCCGTGCTAATCGCGCGACCTATGGCGCGACTTGCGCTGGCTGGAAACCTCTGGCACCCCTGGCGCCACATTGACGCTCCCAGCGTCAGTTTCCAGTGGGTATGGCGCGATCAGTGCCAGCCCTAGCGCCATCCGAGCCGCACCCTCCACAGGGTTTTCTCATGTGAATAATGAGGGTCCTTACAATTTTCACGTGGCCTTCAAGGAAGGAAAATAAGATTTTCTTCCTTTCATGTTATCTTGTGTAAATATTTTGTAAAGCATGATGACTTCTTAGCCCTTTTTCTTCTCTTCTTCACATGTATTCTCTTTAGCCAAGGGGAAGCTTTTTATCTTCCTTTCCTCTTTCTATATCATGTTTTATTTTCCTTAAAGAGAAGAAAATTGTGTAGTTCTCCTTGTGTCCATATGTCACCTTTCATGCAGAAGAAGAATTCAACTCCAACATGATTTCACACATGGCATTCCTTAAGAGGAAGTAAAGTTCAATTTGAACTCTTTTACCTAAAGGATAATATTAAATAATAGAACTCTAGAGTTTTCTAGAAACTAACTTCAATTATAGTATAAATTGCTCACAAGCAGTCTATACAGAGTGCTACACAGACCTTACATATAAGACTGCTCTTATCTTAATTTTGATTGGTTCGTTCTGCTTCTAACCATCAAAATTACTAAACCATCTTATTGAATAAGTCTATTCATCCTACAATTAAGAGAAAATTCCACAGATTCTATTTATCATTTTTTCATATTTTTTTGATGCTTGAATTCTCCTGAATAAAATTTCAAAGTTATTACCGTATGAAATTCATAGAAATCCTATTTTGAGACTTCTTGTCACAAAATATTTTGGTAATTTGCCATCCAAGGGTACTCTATAATTTGATCAAGCTTTCACAAAATATCTATGGGTGTTTTGGTAATTCTAGCCTCAAGGGTACTATGGTAATTTGTCATTTACCCTATGGGTATGATTGTAATTTTCATTCTAAAATATATCAACAAAATATCTAAGGGTATTTGTGTAATTTTGTAGACAAGGTTTTTCTTCCGCCCGTTCTCTAACGAAAAATGGAATTCCCTATCCAACTTATCCTTATCCAATCTAATTCGAGATCGACACGAGGATTTTCTCGTCCTCTGCTCTACCAACTGAGCTATCCCGACCATTCTTGACTGAATTCTTTCGATTTTTTATTCGATTTATGTATTCTTTTTTCTAAATTAAACAAGACAAGGACTAACTCCCGCATTTTTGTAATTTCCAAAATATCCAAGGGTATTCATGTAATTTTCACTTTAAAATATCTAACCAAAATATTTAGGGGCATTTTCGTAATTTTCACCTCAAGGGCATTTTTGTAATTTTTGCTTTAAGGGAAGGGTAATGTGGTCATTTCTTTTCAAACATTTTTTTGTAATATCTCTAATTAATATTTCTTTCACCCAAATAATTTAAATATAGACCAATCAAATCTCACATAATCTAACACTCACATCAAATAGTTGTGTAAGAAACATTTTGACCATACATTTGCAGTTATTGAAATTTCAGGGTGTTACACTTCAAGCCTTTTATACTAATTAAGCAAGTTAGGTTTCAGCTTTTAGTTAGTAGTTAGTTTGTTTAAAATGCAACTAACTAATCATTACTTTAAGAGATATTATCCTAAAGTCTTATCTTAGGAACTGGATTTTTCTTTGGTTAAGCTTTGAAATCTTCATTCTTTGACCCAATTGCACGTGGAACATGGCTGAAGATCTTGCTATCTCTTGCCCATTTTTTTCCAGCTAATCACACGGCCAAATACACAACATACAAATATCATGGTTTCACCAATAGTTTTATGTTTAAGGAAAGATTCCCTTCATTAATGACCATGTGGTTATGTGGAAAGCTTTGTACAAATGACTAATTGTGATTGGTTCTAAAATATTTGGCTGAAACAAGATTTTCATTTGCAAGATTCCCTCATTTAATGCTTGCTTTCCACCTTGAAGGCCACCTAGAAAGGTTGGTTTAAAAAAAACTTATCTTCATTGACTTACCATTGACTTTGGTTTACCAAACTTTTCTTCCTATTAGTTCACTTAGCTATGCCTACTCTATGGCTTTTGAACGTGAATCCACTTTTGGATAGTCCCAATTTGAGCTGAATATTTGATTCCTTTGGCCAAAATTTCAAGGGTTACAAGTTGTGCCCAATCCAAAAGGTCCAAAAGGATAGAAACACTTAACTAGATGAGGTTCGCTCATTGCTTATTCTGTACCAATATATTAGGCCATAAATCCTCATCTTTTAGTATGTTAAACTATGCTTCCTAATATTTCTAACAAGGTATCACATGCCTTATTTGGAGTTATAAAACTCTGGCTATAATATTTTTAATTCAGACTTCAAAACTGCCAGCAAGCTGAGAAATTCCACACTGACATCTCTTAATGTTTTAATTACTTCAAGCAGTACACAAACTATATTTATCTGAAACTTTGATATGTTGTAGTAGACATCTAGATCTTTAATTCCATATATCGTAAACTAAATTTGGATAAGAATTGAGAGAGAAATAAAATTTTCAATTCGGGTGGAAGATATGGAAGTTTTGGCCAGCTTATGTTCAAATAAAATTTATCCTATTTTCTTGTATCCAACTATCATCCTACTTCCATAATTCAATCAAAAATATAAATCATAATATAATTTTGAGGATGTTACACAAGGAAGTTACCTTGTATGACAAATACGTTCCAAGTAAAGAACCACTAAGTACAGCTAGCTACAACATGTAAAAGATACATTGAGAATGGTTGGTTTTTCCATTATGCATGATTTAATCAATATATGAAAGGATGTAAATACATTTGTTGAAGCTACTGAGATATATTTTCCACACAAATCCCAGGTTGCCATGCTTTAACTTGTGCAATATTCATTTTTATCAAACAGCTCAGCTACCCCCAAGTTTCAAATATTCCCCTATAGCATTTGACAGCTCAAAGTATTATCTCAAAGTATTAGCGAATTTAAGAAATTACCACAAACAACAAGTTTGATAAGAACTTTATGGTTATTTTTAACCATAAAGAATTCAACACAAAAATTGTAGAATCAATTATCGAGAGGTTTGAAGAAGAGATAAAATATTACATAAAAAAAAAGAGAAAAAGTAACTAACTAATTAACAAAGAAAGGAGAAGCCAAATCACAAGATTAAACTTACCTTTACACCATCAAGTGTACATTTCTTCTTCATCTCCTCTCCAAATTTGTCTTTTCCTATGCAACCAATGTAACTTGTGGCACCTGGAGCTTTAAGCATCCACTATTATGAGATGAAGGCAAATGATTAACTAGACAAGTAACACAACTACTCCAGACTCAGCTTATAGCATAAAAGAAAGTGCATACAATTGTTAGGAGCTAAATATATTCACTGAATTTTGTCTATGATGGTGACTTAAGAACCTGACCCACAAGTCCAGTTCTCTCTCTCCACCACATGCTCAATAACATTAAAGATAACAATTTGTTGAGATCAAATTAAATCTTATAATATCCATTTCTCTTCCATATTCACCTCATCTTCTGCAACCATACAATACACTTCTAGGCACCATTTAACTTTTTCTTATCCAAGTTTTCATGTATTCCATAAAATAAATAAATAAATAAAACCTGAGAACCAGGAGTTTACCTTTTCCCAAAAAATTTTCTTTTGAATAAACTACCAAATTTGGACTTTGAGGTTGGAAGCATATCAATAAGTTCTTTGTCTCTTTGAGTACCAACTGGCTCCCCCAGGTCCAGTATTTCCTGTAACTTACAAAATATCATTGGCTATTGATCCTCATGATTTCTAATGCTACCTCTATTCAACAACCAATAAAACTGAGAAATCAAAATAGAATAATACAAATTGGCACCAAGTTCAATGATGCCTAACTTGAATCATCAAAACAAATTACCAACATTTTCATAACAGCTATGTTATGTTCCTAAATCTTGAAGGCAACATCCTTTTATTTTAAAAGGATGAACTTACTCAAGCATCTTTGACAAGAGGTCATACGCAATACTTTTTTGAGATAGCTGCACATAACTATAGAGGCTAGCATTGTCACTGTTTGCAAACAGAAGCAAAACATAATTTATGATTAGATAATAATAGTACAAATTAATTTTATATTATTAGTGTGTAGATATTAAAATCATGATATTATATATTGAGAAGGCAAAAAATTTATATATATATATATATTGATACCTGTAAGAAAGGGTGAGATGATGGAGGAGGATGAGAAGTTCAAGCTTAGCCAGCTCACTGCCTGGACAAGGATGGACTCCATTTCTAAAAGGCATGTATGTGTTTGGTCTCGCTGGCACCTGCACCATCACATAAACTAAGTCAACCCTATACCCTTTGCCTTTAATAACACCTCTTCTTTCACACACACACACATATATATATATATATATATATCCTAGTAGCCATATTTGTGTGCTTGCAGAAATAGTTACACAGATGATTTAATATTAATTTGTATTATTATATTTCTAATATCATCCACTCCAGTAATAAATAAATAATGTTTGAGAAAGAAAAAAAGTAACTAACCAAGAGGCCAACTGAGAGAAGCAAGAGCGAAGGGCAAAGGGGCATAAGCAGCAGGGGTGGCAATAGTGGTAGCAACATGATTGAATTTGTGAGCAGCTTCATCCACCTGCCACAATCATATACCTAAAATTAATTGCTTAGCAAAATACCATGTTCCCAGGCCTTCACCATGTTCCCAAGCATATTCTCTCTCTTTTTCCACATATTTTCTTATGGTGAAATAGAGTAACGAAAATGCCTCAATGGATTAAAAATAAATGTCCAATCTTTATTGCAAAATTTTTTTTCCATAGAGTTTCTTCCTAATGGCTTTCTCCTCTAGTGTCAATATATCATGAAAGTAAAAAGAATGATTATATCTATAATAAAATCAAGCATCAGTTCTTTAACACTAACCATACTATGTACTAATCAAAATTAAAAATACATTTAATAGAAAGTAGGAAGAATTTTTTTATTACGTAGTAGTTTTTTTGTGTATTTGTTGGATATAGGGGAAGCAACTAGAAGAATGAAGCCTATGACTTTTAGAAGAATGTTTTGAGCTTTTCACATGCCTTGAAGATTGTAATTCAAATGAAGTGTAGGAGAAGTCAATCTTTTGATCCTTGCATTGCATGCACATACTCATTAACATGCTTAAAAGTTTTTCATTAAAACATCAAAGCTACTCACAAATTGAAAAAAAAAAAGATTTAATTGAGTAATGTTTTTGGGAAAATGTAATTCCACTATTTTAATCGATTACATAACAGATTAATCGATTATTCAGTTCATGTTTAAAATTGGAAAAGCTGTGATGAACACTTTAATCGATTACACAACTCTTGTAATCGATTACATAGTGTAAAATGGATTTTGTGTATTGTTGTGATAATCGATTACCATTATTCGTAATCCATTACAGAGGCTATTTGAATAAGCTTGTTTTTATGCTTTAATCGATTACTGATATTCGTAATCGATTACACAAGCTGTTTCTGAAATAAAACTTTTTTGATTTAATCGATTACATCTCAGATGAATCGATTATTTTATTCGTTTTTGAAACCCAGAATGTGCCTTGAACACTTTAATCGATTAAGTGACAATTTAATTGATTAAATATGTGTTTTAATCGATTATTTGGCGCGTGTAATCGATTACAGGTTGTTACAAAATTCTGTTATAAATAGAAGGAAGGCTTGGCTTGGTTTGCAACTTGAACACTTCGAATTTTCTTAGTATACACAAGCCTTCTAAGAGTTAGAAAGTGATTTTATGGGTTTACTAACTTCTTGTCCCACTCTTTAATCTTCATGGGTATTGAATGATTTCTTGGGCAAGAGATTTCAAAAGTTTAATGGAGAGCATGTTCTAAAATTTTGTTTTCTACTATTCAACCTTGATTGGTAATTCATATGCATTCATATTCATTGGATCATCAGATTGTTTCTCTCCATAATCTTTGATTGTAATTTCATTTTTGTAATTTCTGTTATTTAATGCTATTGTAAAAGGGTTCTTGAAGCTTGGGCTAGAGTAGTGTTCTCTAGGAAAGAACATAGTAGTGTTCTCTGTTATTGTTCATTAGAAGTCTAATAGGGTTTTAGATTTCTATTCTTTATCTAGTGTTGATAAAGAGGGTTTGTTGTAAAGCTTGTAAGAATAGAAATTTATAATAGTGGAACTCTAATCTAGTGTTGATTAGAAGAAACTGGATGTAGCTTCTCTTGAGAAGTGAACAACATAAATTGCTTGTGTTGATTTTCTTTATCTCTATTTCTACAAGTCATCTTGTTCATTTGATTCTTGGTGTCATTATCATTACTCAACAAGTTCTGTTTTGAGCTATTGGTTTCTTGAGCTGAGTGATTTGATTGAGTAAAAGCATTCTTGGTTTAAAAGTGATTAAGATCCTATAACTCTGATTTTATAAATAAATTTTAAAAGATCAAGTTTAAACCAATTCACCCCCTCTTGGTTATTGTGGGTATTCCTATTGTTTTCAATTGGTATCAAAGCAGGTTCTTGAGTGTTATTCAAGATCATTATCATTCTTTAAAAAGAAAATGAATACCACACAAATTACCTTCAAGGAAGGTGTCTCCCTCAATTGTCCTCCGATGTTTGAAGGAGAGCACTTCAGTTTTTGGAAAAATAGAATGAAAATCTTTATTCAATAAAATGACCCAGGTGCTTGGAATGCTATAGAGAAAGGTACTGTGATTCCTATAAAAAAATTGTTGGTAATGATATGATTCCTAAAGAATGGGATGAAATGACAGATGCTGAAAAAAGAGTTGTCCAATATGATTTTAAAGATAAGAATATGATTACTTCTGCACTTTCCTCTGATGAATTCTTTAGAATTGTTAGGTGCACAAGTGCAAAGGAGATGTGGGAAATGCTGGAGATAACTCATGTAGGTACAGATGAAGTAATAAGATCAAGAAAACATGCTTTAATCCATGAGTATGAAATGTTCAAGATGAACACCACTGCAAGCATATCTCAGCTTCAAACAAGATTCACTCATATAGTCAATCATCTTCTTGGTCTTGGAAAGATCTTTCATGCTGAAGAGTTAAACATAAAAATATTGAAGTGTCTCACAAGACCATGGCAACCAAAGGTGACAGTAATCAAAGAATCAGAAGATCTATCCAAAATGTCCATGGCTACACTATTTGGAAAGCTTCTTGAGTATGAACTTGAAATGTCACAACTAACCAATGCCGAAGATGCAGAGAAGAAACTCAAAAGAATAGCCTTGAAAGTTGCATCCTCAAAGATTGAAAAAGTGGAAGACTCAAGTGAAGAAGATGAAAAGGACAACATGAATTTAATTGTCAAAAAGTTCAGCAAGTTCTTGAGAAGAAACAAGAACAAAAAGTTCACAAAGAACAACAACAACAACAACAAAAGGAGTGACAACAACTTCACTTGCTTTGAATGTGGAAAGCCTGGCCACATCAAATCTGAATGCTCTATCTTTTTGAAAAAGCAACAAAGTGAAAATAAGATGAAGACAGAAGGAAAGTCTAAGAAAGCTTATATAGCTTGGAAAGATAATGAGTCAACAACTTCTGAATCATCAACTAAAAATGAAGAAGCAAATATGTGTCTCACTTCCACAATTAATGAAGATGATGATCTCTCAATTGCTAGAACTAAGGTGAGTTCTGAACTTGATCAAGTTATTGATGTTTTTCAAGAAATGCATGAAGAGGACCAAAAGCTTGTAAAATCCAATAATAAGCTAAAAGGAAATCTTAGATGGCATGCTGCAAAAATTACAGAATTACAAACTGAAATTTGTAACTTGAAAGAAGAAAATGAAAAAGAGGTTGTGTTTCCATCCTTTTCTTTCGTTATCATAGCCCACAAATGTGCATCATATTAAATTTTTATTGAACTTTGTTCTTATATGGTCTGGCACGAAGACGTAACAGACACAACCGAAAACACAAAAGTGGCTTACCGTGGGCTTGACATTCCACAGCTTCTCATAAGATGAAACAAACTCAAGCCTTGCTTGAGGTAGTCTGTTAACAATATGTGTTGCCGTCTTCATACACTCAGCCCAAAATCTAGGTGACACATTCTTGGCATGCAACATGCTTCTACATATCTTCGCCAAGTGGCGATTCTTCCTTTTTGCAACTCCATTTTTTTGGGGTGTATTTTCGGACATGAGAACTGTCGTTGTATCTTACAGTTATGTAAGTACTCTGTGAATTCTTTTCATGTGTACTCTCCCCCATTATCCGTACGAAGCCTTCTTATATTTCTTCCTATCTCTTTTTCTACCTTCTCTTTGAAATTCTTAAACTTGAAAAACTCTTTAGATTTTTCTTTCATAAAGTCAAGCCACACGTACATCAAAAAGTCATCAATGAAGGTAATCATGTACTTGAAACTTCTTATAGATGGTTGCTTGATGAGCCCAAATACGTCTAAGTGAATTAGGTTAAGCAGCTCCTTCGCTCTATGTTGCGACTCCTCGTATGGTAGTTGATGTGCTTTCCCATATTAGCATCCAGAACGCACCGTATCTTCTTGAACTTCTAATGGAGGAAGACCTTTCAACATTGCCTTCTTCATCATCACCTTAAGTTTGTGATAACTTGCATGTCCGAGTCGTGCATGCCACAAGTCAGTTGTTTCATTCCTCTTTGTCTTGTCTACGTATGCCGTATGAGCTGACATTACGTAAACAAACTCTAATCGCCTTCCTTTCATGATCGGTGTACCATACTGCTTTAGATTTTTGTACACCCTTACAGTGTCTAGACCGAACACTACATAATCCCAAAGGCTGTGAGTTGTGAGACAAAGAGTAGATTTTTCTTCATACCTGCACATGGAACACTTTCTCCAACGGTGTTTGGTTGGAGCTGAATCATGGTACTATTGTTACCTTTCCCATGTGAGTGATAGGCAACTTTGCATTGTTTGTTGTGACAACCACTTGCCCTTTCTTGTACTCAGACTCATCTTTAACTTATTTATGTCTCCCGTCATATGATTAGAGCACCTAGAATCCATGATCCAATAATCATCATAATTAATTAACTTATTTCTTACTCATTGTAACAAGTGCTGACTACTCCTCTGGTTCCACAACACAAGAAGCAACAAGTTCCATTGGTTCTTCCACGATAAATGATGCTTGTAGATCCCATTCTTCTTCACCGTTATTATAATTTTGGGTGGAGGTTATTTACAACATTACCCTCCTCTTTCTTCGACTAGCAATCTCGTGTAAAGTGTCCTTTCTTACCACAATTGTAGCACTGATTATTCTGACGATAATCTTTCTTTTGTCCAATATCTTGTCCTTGTCGAGCTCTCCCTTGTTGTGAGCCTCTTCTGTCTTGTATTTTTTTATCTCCTCCTCCTTGATATTTGTGGTCTCTTTTTGGTTTTGATCGATCAACATTTCCTCCATTGAATTCTCTTCTCTTGCTAAATAGGGCCTTCTCTTCTTCATTTACAAAGACATTAGACATTTGTTTGTCAAATGCTTCTTGATTGGCTAGTAAGTTTTCCAACTCTTTAAGAGTTGGCTCTTTGGCCCATCCACAGGTTGTCGTAATAATTCCACTATATTATTTAGAAGGTGTAGACATTTCTAGTGAAGATGGAGATTTTTATGGAGCACTCTAGAAAAATCTAGTCATTGCTCTTCAATATATATACTATCAGTAGCAAGTTTGGTTGAGAAAATAAGAAAGAGTTTGGTTAACAAAAAGGAAGCCACTTGGACTTTGCACCAATTCCCAAAATACTTATATAGTTCTTTGATCAACCCGCTGTTAACCAATTATCTAAGATGTAAACAGATTTTCTAGCATTTATAAGACACGATAACTACATGCAATCATGGTAGAACATATAAAATGAACAAGAACAATAAATAGGAATGAAATGCTAGGGAAAAAACATTAAACATATGCCAAAATAAGTACTTTGGATTGTCAAATTTCACTATTGCTTCAACAATAAAATACTTCATGGAACTGAAACCATAATAATTCTAATTAATCACTTAAAAAAAACAACAACAGGCATACACCAAACAACCATCAAATTTGGTGTGAATTTTTTACTACAAGTTGTTGACAAACCAGGTACAACAACCTTAGCTTCAACATGATCTTACATACACCAAACATGCATCAAATTTAGTGTGAATGATGAGGTGCAAATAAAACTAATGGATAAAGCCCAAAACAGAAAACAAGTAGCTCAAACAAGGAAAATCAACTAATTGAAAGGACTAAGTTTACGATTGCAAAACTTAATAGCAAATAACTTTAGAACTTAATTATACATCACATTCTTATATTAATCGTGATACTTTAGAACTAGATTTTCATTATGCTATTTACAGTTGTTGTGGGTGTAAGCACACCATCCAGATTGCTTCGGGATCCATTCTCCTTTACCAACTGGTCCTGAAAAAATTGTATAAGTTAAAAAATGTACAAGTTTAGAGGTACAGCTCAAAAAATTGTAAAGTGTCCTGGATATAGAACAAGAAGTTGAACAAAACAAAACTTCAATGGATCACATTAATCATAAAAATTAAGAATAAGAGAAACATTCCTAGTGTCACTCATATCCACGCTATCCATGGTCCTTGGCTCCAGATCCATGAGCAACGCCCTCAGCACGAACCTTCTGCAACTTGCTTCATTGTGAATGACAACTTAAGAAGTCGTTAATGAGGTGTCTAGTTGACAACAGTCTCTGAGAATGAGTGACGCATTTCAGAGGTTCCACAATTGAGTTTTTGAACAGGTATGGCAACGCCTGGTTCCTCCTTCTTTTAGACCTCACCACCAGTTCTGTTTTCCTTAAAATGTCGTCGTATAAATCCACAACCCAGTTCTCCCTCAATTTCACTTTACTTGCCCTCCGAGTCATCAACTCGCCACTGAGTTCCTCCGAGTCAGACTCGTCCTTCCCGAACACCACTATCATCGCTTCAATAACCAAAGCAAAGCAATTAGCAACTTAAACAACGTTGTTTCCACGTGATTGTTAACTTTGTTGTTGTTGTTGTCGAGTTTCTCTAAAACTTCAACACTCTTCTTTGGAAACCCTTCATTGTTGTTGATTTCAGCAGTGGTGGAGGCATTGTCATTGTTGCTTCTAGAAGATTCGTATTCTTTGATCTCCGAACGGAATATGAGATTCAAATCGATGTCAAATAGACTTTGGTTGGAAAGGGTTCTTGTTGTTGTTTGGAGGGTGGGGTGGATGAAATTATGCGGAGAATCTTGAAGAAGCACATTTGGGCCTTTGAATAACCACGACATAAGGAAGCCATTGATGTTGAACAAATAAAGAGAAATAGTTTTTCTTGTTCAGCGGAAGGGAAAGATCATGATTATAAGCGAGTACAATCATTAACACTTAACTTTCAAAGATGGTTTTGGCCAAAATCATCTTCAATTTCCTGTTTCCACGTCGTTTTCTTCCAATCCGTCTTTGTAATTTTATTAATATTTACAAAATTGATACCAGATGTTTAACGATGAGGGTTATATCAAATCCTTCATCGAGTCATCGTTGTTGAAGGTTGTGTTTTTAGTAGTGTTATACTTGGTTGTAATAAAAAACTTAAAATGTTGAATGTTATTGACTGACTATTAAATGTATTTTTTGTATCACATGCTGAATTTGATATTCCGGAGCATCCAACCAAAGGATGAAGAAGAAAATCCTTAAGATTGTAGGATAGTGATGGAGACAGTTTAAGTCAGATTTGACCTCCAAAAGGGCTCTCGCAAGGAGGTGGACAATGACACTATCTGTGGGAAGTACGATATCAACAAAAAAGAGTAGAATCAATTTTGTCCAAGTCGTAAAGACAATTCATTAGGAGGTTAGTTGACTTGCATTGTTTATGAATTTGACAATTATGCATTGTTTTCAAGCACATTTTGTTGACAAGTTTCTGTCTGATTGTCACAAGATGTTAGAAACAAGGCTCAGGCCATCCAGAAACTAAACATTGCCCCTCACGTGTTGTCTCGTGGGGGTTATAATTTACTAGAAGAAAAGTTAATAGAGAAAAAACAAAAGAAACGATTGGAGCAAGCAGCCCAACTTGGGAACATAGAAACAATCGTTGATCCTTCATCTCCTATTATACGACACGTGAAGTGGAAGATGGCTCGCACCAAAAAATTTGGTTAGATGACATCCGAGGTGGCACACAAAATTGCAGATAGGATTGTAAGTTATTTTTTTCTTTCAATGGTCAATTTTTATAATCACAATGGCAGTCCCTAAACTCATGCAGTATTTTGTTGACTGCAGGATTCCCTTAAAGAGTAGTCAACACAGGGTAACTTTGTCGCCCATGGACATCATGATGCACTGATTGTTGCCATAGGGCGACTAGAGCACCATGGCCATGTCCGTGTTGCTGAAGCCGGTGTGACAATCAGACAATACTTTAGACAGCCTTCAGCAAGCTCCCGCATATCAACATCGATCATTCTAGAAGAGTTGCATCCATTAACAGAAAATATTAAGGAGAAGCTGACACAAAATAACAAAGACGAGCTAGAGCAGTCGATCACTGAAAAAGTGAATCGACAACTAATGTTGTCCTTCTGCCATATGTAGTCCCATATGCAATCCCAGGAACTAGTACTACCTCCTGTGCCTAAGGTTTTTCCTTCTGCTACCTATGTCAGCACAAAGGGAAGCTGTGTTGATCCCTCAGGGCAGGACCTAGACACGGGTGCATCAGACAGGCATGGGTTGTATGTTGATGACAATCCTCCCCGCCTGGTTGCCCTTGGAAGAATTTATGAGGGGTCAACAATCGTCCACAATGTCCCTTTGGGCAATGATCAAGTAAAGGTCAATGTTGAGGAAGTTTGAGATGCTGATGCTCGTGTACCTATACCTACTCAAGAGTTTTGGTTAGTGGGGTAGGCCCTTAACACCTTCCTTGCTTGGCCGACACATCTTGTACAACTTTTTTTAGAAAATGTGTTTCCTTTTGTTGTGTTTGTTATTATTAAAAAAGGATTTGTTACAAATAAAGTGTTCACTGTCATTGACTTATATTTATTAAATGTTTAGGATAAATAGGGACCTAAGGGACCAATTAAACCTGTACATAGGCGAGAACCTGATGACGATCCCCTATACCAGATGAAATTGATGATCTTGCAACTTTTCCTCAAGCCTATTGATACGCGTTTGCCGTTACGCTCAAAAACAATTTAACTACATTAATTTTGTAGCACAGGATTAACCTAGGTCGACTCAGAGAAACAATCAATATGGTTCTAGCTTCATTTCATTAATAACAATAAGGGGGGAATTTTATCGAACAGTTTGTGTGCGTAAGTAAAACTTGCAAAAACGTAAACTAAAATTAAAGAGCAACACAACAACTAACAGAATTCAATAGAAGTAATGTAAAACAGAATTAAAGCATCAATCCAATTCACCTCACTAAGCAATTCGAATCATCATTGTTCTCAGAAATTTTATCCTATTATGAAAGTCCATTCAATCTCATTAGAAGCAATTCAATCGACTTAACCCCTAAATTGATTGAAACCACAACCCTAACTGAAATATCATCCAATTAATATGTGATTAATATTCTAAATTAGGAAATGAATCCATAACCTAATCCATTTTCAATCCTAAATGCATTCATAATCATGAAAATAGAATAGTAATTGAAGAAGAAGATGAACATTCAAATAGAATTCGAAATACTAAACCAGAACTCAAATTCTCCTTGTGCTTGGGTTGGACCCTTGGATTGATTGGGTATTTAGCCTTCCATGATCATCATCAGTGAAAGCCCCATGGAATGATTGCACAAAAATGGAAGCACAACACAACGAAAATTAGAACAAGGAAGAACAGTAGAGAGAAAATAAGTGCAAGGGTTTTTGATCCTAAAAACTTAAAAGAAGGAAATGTAAAACTGTTTTTATTAAAATGAAAGAGTGTGTCAAAATCTATCCAATGTCACTAATATGTAGTGACTAAGTCTGAAGAAAAGAATGGGCCATCAACAAAACTCATCAATTCTAATTATTTACTATTTACACCAACAAAATTAAAACTCGCAGCCAAATTACAAGTGCAGAGGTTCCGATTTCAAAGCTCAAAATGACCCTCCAAATGACAGAATTGGCCTCGGGCTATTTCTAGCAAACATGTATATCTTTTTGTTATCTTTCTATGGACTCCTAGAATGCTGCATTCGGAGATCGGTAGCACTCTATAGGCCCTGCACAAGTCAGATATGTTAAGTGAGCAAAAATCCGAAAATATGCTACAATTAGCAATTAAGCCCACTTACTTGCCTAAGACAAAAACTGAATTAGAATAGGAAAATAAAGGTCCAAGAGAGGTCAAATAAGCTAAGAAAGATAGAAAAAATATTTAACTAAAAGCACTCCATCAAAATACCCCACACTTGAACATTTGCACTCTTGGACAAAACTAAAAGAAAGATTAAGAGAAAAATTCAAATTAAAGTAAACCAAAAATTTAAAGAAAGGGTATGAACAAGGCACACATATTTTTCAATGGATCACAACAATGCTCAAAAATGAGAGATGGAAAGATGGAAGAATAATATTGAGGTAACAAACAATCCATGAAAACATGATCACAAGGTGCAAAGTGAAAAAGTAGTCAAGTTTAGAATTAAGAATGCACCAAGGTAATAGAATCCTCTCAAAGGGTGGCACTCAACCTCATATAATGTGTATGGCTTGTATTTACACTCAAACACCACATGTAACTAGCACATGCAAGCATTGACAAGCCTCTAATTCATTCAACTTGAAATACACGTGCATCAAAAGATCAAAAGGACTTTATTAGCTTGTAATGAATGACTTAGGAAAAGGTGGATAAGAAAAGGATATTTAGGCTAAAACTTAAGAGAAAAGAGGGGCAATGGGGAGGAAGCCAACAAGATAAAAGAAGGGTAGAAGCAATAAGATGAAATTTAAAAGAATTTACAAGGATGAAAATGAACTATAACAACTTTTATTGCATATATTTTTTTTTCTTTGCTTGAACTTCTTTTTCTTTGCTTATACACAATTTTTTTCTCTTTTCTTTGAACTTTTGCTATTTGAACTCTTTCTTTTCTCTTTTTCTTTTCTTCTATTTCAAAAAAAAAAAAACAAAACAAAAGACAAACACCCCACACTTGTTTGAAACCCACTCCCAAAACAATTCCAAAGCCCCTTTTCTCCCTAAAGTTAAGATAACATGGTTTTCCATTTTTTTTTTAGTTTTTAATGAGCTAAACAAGAAAGAAAAAGGCTAAAGGCTCAAAGAGGGTGACAATGGATATCAACACAAGGATAGGTTTATTTGGCTAGTGGCTAAAAGAAAGAAGCCCTAAATCATTTCAATCAAAGCATGTGCAACAAGGAATGTCAAAAGAGGCAAGGCAAAACATAGAGTAATCTAGCACAAGGGTGAAATCACAAATGAAAGAACATATCCACAAAGGCTCAAAAACTCACAAGGCATAATTCTACCACACATGGTTCATCTTAAATTCTATTTCTCAAGCCTACTTATCACTTCAACAATTGCAACAATGATTCACATCAAGTATAAAACCTCTCAATCCAACCAACTTTTTAACATTTCTCACAATTTATACAAGTTGGAAATCCTATAAAAAAACATGAAAAAGTGCCTAACTTCAATAAAAACAGCAACAAAGCAGAAATAGACAACAAAAACATACAGACTCAACAACTAAAATAGACAAACAGAATACAGACAGAAAAACAAAAACAGAAACCAACAGACAATGAAAAACAGACAACAACAAAAAGTAAATAGAAAACAGAAAACAGAAAATAACCAGAGTTTCAAAAAATTTTAGGATCCTTCACCCCCCACTTGAAATGCACATTGTCCTCAATGTAAGCATGCAAAGAAATGCAACAAAGAGACAACAAATAAAAGTAGGGAAAAGGAAACTCCCCAAAATGTCATTCACGCAAAATTGGAAGGACCAAAGAGATGTCCTCTACAAGCTCCTCCTCCACTTGAGGGCTCTCATGAAATGCTTAGTTGGTGACCATTGACCTTGAAGACTTTGTCGGTAGCTTCATTTTTAATCTCAACTGCACCATGGGGAAAAACATTAGTAATAACAAAAGGTCCATCTCATCTAGATCGAAGTTTAACGGAAATAAGCTTAAGGCGAGAGTTAAACAATAACACTTTTTGGCCACTATGGAACTCCTTTCTAAGAATCCTGGAGTCATGGAATTTCTTCACTTTCTCCTTGTAAATCTTAGAGTTCTCATAAGCTTCTAAACGAATCTCCTCAAGCTCTTGCAACTGAAGCTTCCTTTGCATACCCGCTTCATCAAATGCCATGTTGCAACTCTTCACCGCCCAATAAGTACGGTGCTCAATCTCCACTGGAAGGTGGCATGCCTTACCAAAAACCACCCTATAGGGAGACATCCCCAAAGGTGAGCGGTAAGCGATCCTATGAGCCCATAAGGCATCCTTAAGAAGCTTGCTCCAATCTTTCCTGTTTGGTTGCACCACCTTCTGTAACACTTGCTTGATCTCTCTGTTAAAAACCTCTGCTTGCCCATTAGTTTGGGGATGATAAGCTGTAGCATCTCTATGCACAACCCCATACTTCTGAAGCAAGGATGTGAATGACCGGTTACAGAAATGGCTCCTGTTGTGCGATTTATGCTAATGTATATGCGGCAAGTGCACCGATCGTTAACAAGTAATAAAAGTGTAAGTAAAGTATCGTCTCCACAGGGATTGGAAAGATTTCGCAATAATTATAAAGATTATGATTGGACAAGAAAAAGAAGAACACGCAAAAGTTGTTGAATGATTGTATTGATTAAAAAGGAAATTTAAACAAAACAGTAAATTTAAGTTCGAGAAATTACCAATGAGAAATAATTGTGGTCAGGAACAATCCCTTATAAGCATTACCTCCTTCAATTGACTGATTATTTTATCTTGAAGTTTACATAAAATAAATCTCTCCTAT
>PYAF01004983.1:405014-420914 GCA_007407185.1 Glycine tomentella | reverse complement strand
GCAATCTATTGCTGTAGTATATTTAATAGGAATATTTAGTTGGTAAAGCACCTCAAACTTCCAAACAAGCCATTTCCCCCCTTTTGTGAACTGTGAATTGGTTTTATCAGCTACAAAACTTCCAAGAAACTTAGCACAAGTTTCAGGAGCTGCTCATTTCCTTGTTGCTAGTTGGAACTTCTTAATGTCCCCCTTGTGTATCACAGTTCCTGTACCTACAGCCACATGGTCACATTTTGGAAACACCCACCAAAACTTAAAACTTAAAATAGGAACTATAAGGACCAAACAAATAGTTTAACCAAAGAATTTCTTCTTAACATAGACAAAAGTCAGAATGGAAAGACCTTAAAATGACCTGGCCATAGCAATTACTAATTTCAGTTTACTTTCTATCACTCAGTTGCTTTATTGCCACTGATATATCATACATGTGAGTAGAGTACTATATTTTTTTGTTTATAAGACAATGATAATTTCTCTGCATTTGCAGGTCTCTAGCAGTAAAGGAGTAGAAACAACTAGACTATCAATAAATTTTAAAACATAAAACCAATACAAAGAAAACTATTAGTTCTTGGACTAGCTAGTATCGTACCAACTCGAGGGACCACCGGTGAAATTCTTTGAGACATTATCCTTAATTTCCACTAATGGCCACATTCTCTTCAGTATATAGATCACCATATCTGCCAAACAGAATGAAAGTATGACTTCAAGCACACAGCTATTGGGATCAACATATTTTACTACAAGCAGAAACCAAAGTATAATTTCTCAAGATACCACAATTTCTTTATCACAGTAACTCTTGAGACTAGTCACTACTAGTACCTTGCTTTCAGCCTCTCAATTACTTTGATCTTCACAATCTGTGAAGCCATGCAAGCATCAAGGTTTACAAACACTACCCGGTTACCATTTGGCTCTGCAACAATGAAAGCACGAGCCCGCAACCTGAAGTGAATTCCAGATGCAATCTGTCCAGTGTTAGCGTACCCCATCATGTTAACATCAGCAGCAGGGCCAGTAATGTCATAGCTTCCAAGTCCAACTAAGTAGTCAGAACCAGAATACGCAATATCACTCTTCTGTCGCAGCAGGAGTAAGAAAAGGATCCAAACTCGCACATTTGCACATGCCCTCCAAACATTTAAATGATCAAAGGAAGGAAACTCCATCACACACTCAATTCCAAAGCGAAAAGGGCCAATTTTTCCAAGCTTAGCAAGTTCTACTCATTCCCCTTCACCAAAACATGCGCCACAAACAAAGTTTTCAGTCATCTTAACAATAAAACATGAATCAGAATTGAAATTCCAGAACTAAGTATGCTAGGTGCATGATCAGAATTTAATAATAGATTACAGCTTCACAATCAATCATAAAATAATAATATTTCAAAATTAATATAAAAAAGGAAAAAGATACAAATTTTCCCACCACCCAGATAAAAAAGCAGCCAACTTTACATGAAGATAAACATGGGGTAGTAGTATAAGCTATATTCAGCCCACTCTAGAAACTATTGATTACATAAAGAGTGAACTAGAAAGTGTGTGGTTGTGTAGAGAGAGAGAGAGAGTCTAATGGAGTAAAAGCAAAGAAAAGGAATGGAAGGAAACCTTGACTTGTAGGAAGCAATTTATCTACAACTTATTTTTACTATAAACTTCAGAAGGCATATAGACTCACCATGTGTAACAGGATCCTTGTTTGGCTTCATAAAAGAGAAGATATCAGGACAACAAATCTTCTTTCCTAATTATACACACAAGAATTTAGATAAGGTAAGCTTTTCACATCATTCTTCATACAAAATATAGAAGTTAAAGGCATTACAATGTCCCTGTAATGACAACAACTATAAAGTAATTACAATGATTCTTAAATGATTGCTACATATTTGATGTGCTTTCCTGTGAAGTGGCAGAATACATAAATGGGTTAAAAAGTATCAAGGTTTCGTTTTTCCTTTAAGCATCACTTTATAAAAATTGACTATTAAAAAATAATGAATTTGCATGCAATTGCTCTCACTTAATCAAAATGCTAAAGTGACATGGTGTGTGAGTGACAGAAGAAGTACCTGATGTCACGCCTGTTGACCATATGCCTTCTCCCTCTTATGTCCGCATTCATCCTCCAAGCCTCCCACATGAAGCCCCATGACATCCAGCAGCTCTGGGCCCACCCTCCAATACAACCTCATATGCGTCATCGTCATTGATCTCACAAAAGACATGCTTCAGGTTCACCCCAACACCTACACCGTCGTCGTCAGCACCGAAAACATAACCCAGAATTGGTACTTCGGGAACAACAAGGCCATGCTCATTCCCAATTGCCTTTTCCGCATTGGTGGGGCTCCGATTCTTCTCTCCAACAAAACATCCAAGAGAACAAGAGCCAAATACAAGCCGCTGCATGTGGTGAGGACTCACAAGGGGGCAGATGACAAGGCGTTTAGGTACGTGTACCAGGAACAAGACGAGGTCGGAAAAATCGGTGTTTCTTTGTCCAAGGATCTCATGGCTATTGCTGGTGGGTCTCTTATGAATAACATAACCACATTGGGTCCCCTTGTCTTGCCTATAAGTGAGCAATTTTTGTTCTTTCTCACACTTATGGTGAAATGAAGACAAACCTCTTCGGCGAAGATAGACATCTCATGGAAGGTAACTGACGCGGAAGCCGCCTTCAACTCCAGCGTCGCCGAGCCAACTTCTCCGCCGGATCTCCTCGATGGCCGCATCGGCTACACGGAGGTGCGCCTCTACAGTGACGCCGTGCTCCGCTACATCAGCTACAAGGACGCCGCAGAGACTGTGTTCACCGTGGAGGACGTGGGAACGAGCGACAGTGAGAGTCAAAGTGTATTTTGAATAACCTAGCGGCACCGTATCCATTGAACTTCCGCATTAAATGAACCTAACATATTCAAAGACGGTTTCTCGAAAACCGTCTTTGAACACTTGTTTCAAAATCGGTTTGACGAGAACCGTCTTTAAAGTTGTTCCATTATTTACAAGTTTGCCACCGCTTCTATTTTTAAGACGGTTTTGTTACAACCGTCTTCGAATGCGCGTCGTAAAAAAGGGGTTTTTTAGTAGTGTCCTCCCTGAATTCTGCTCTGATAATTATTTCCCATAGCATAGTTTTGATTTCTCTGGTAATTCTGTTGGGGTCTCTGATCGTTCCACACGCCATTCACCTGCACTGGGTCAGCTCCTACAAGTATATGACATTCATTAGATTCATGCTCACCTTGGCAATACTCACAGCTAACATGTGGCATTCTGCTGGATGAGACTTGAGCGGCAGAGACTTGAAGTCTGTCTATCTTTTCAGTTAATTTGGCCAGCTGCTGGGCCAATATTTTCTGCTCTGCCAGCATGGCATCACTGCTCCCCAATTGAATGACTTCTCTCTTTGGCTGAACCGTAATGCTTTCATTCTCATTACGGGCTAAAGAGTTAATTAGCTCATAAGTCTGAGCTGCTGTTTTAGATCTTATTGAGCCACCAGCTGCAACATTAACAATCATTCGTGATTCAGGAGTCATACCATTAAAGAAAATACGTACCTGCTTACCCACAGGCATGTCATATTGTGGACACCTCCTAATCAGCTCTTGAAACCTGTTCCAAGCTGCGCATATAGTCTCTCTTCCATTCTGAGTGAAATTGGTGATTTCATTCACCAACCTATTATACTTCTCCATAGAAAAGTATTGGGAGAAAAATTTTGCAACTAATTCTTCCCAAGTGGTGATGCTATTTGATCTTTGTCTATCTAACCATCTGAGTGATTTTCCCTTAACAGCAAAAGGGAATAATCTCAATCTAATAGCATCATCTGACACCCCTTGATGTCTGATGGTATCACAGATTCTCAGAAATCTATCAATGAAATTATGGGGGTCTTCATCATCTTCCCCACCAAACTGACTGCGTTCCACCAATGTGATCAATGACGGATGAATGTCAAAATTATTGGCTTGAATTGGTGGTCTGACAATGCTAGGGTTTGGTCTAGTGAACAATGGAGCCAGAATATCCTCCATCAGTTCATCTCCCGGTCTTGGCTGATTATTTGTGCCTTCAGCCATTTCTAATTCTAACTCTGATTCAGGAATTGAATCAAAATTTTCTGCTTCTCTTCTTCTTTGTCTTGCTAGTTTCCTGTTCTTTCTAGCAGCTCTCTCTATCTCAGGATCGTACTGTAGAAGATCAGGATTAACTGTACCTCGCATAAACTCAGAGAAGCAATTTAGTAACAAAAGGGTTTCCAATCGCAAAGATTAAAATTACTATAAAATTAGCGTTTCAATCCCCGGCAACGGCGCCAAAAACTTGTTGCGAAACGGCAAGTGTACCGTTCGTTTCAAGTAATAAAGTGAGTAAGTAGAGTATCGTATCCACAGGGATTGAATGTCTAATTTTATCGTAACTTACGGTTTAAGAGATTGGAAGGAAATAAATTGTTTTAAGAAAAGTAGTGTTGTGTTGTGGAATTAAATAATTAAATAAATGACAGAAATTAATAAGAAATTAAAACAAGTTTAAATTGATTGTAATGCAGTTGAGAGAAATAATTGTAGTTAGAACACAATCCCCTTTGATCCCTACCTCTTTCACTTGAATTGGTTATTAAAATCAATTACTTCTGATTACTTAGAGGGTGTATCTTCCCAAATTTAGTTAAATCCTAATTCCTTAGCAATTTAACCCTTTAACCCAATTAGAAATCCTAATTTCTTAGCAATTCCTATCAAGCTAAGCATTTAAAAGAATACATCATAAAGTTTCTGCAATCATACATCCCTATCCCTAGACAATGTAAAAACTGTTATTTTACTCCTGTCAGAAATTAGAATCCCAACATTCCTATTGCGAATTCTAACCCTAAGAACTTAAATAGAATGGCCAGTTCTAAGAAAGAATATAACAATGAAAAACAGAGTAAAACAAAGCAATCATAATAATCTCTTATTAATACTAATCAAATTACAGAGGAGTTCACATTAGGTTTTGGCCCTAACCACAATAAAAGAAAATTAGCCAGACATGTTCATGTCTAACCTCAAAGAATACAAAGAGAGTAGAAGCATTAATCCTCTTCAATCTCTAGTCTTGATCTTTTCTCCACTGTGTTTCTGTCTGTATTTCTGTGTGTATTTTTGTTGGCCTCCAAAGTCCCTATTTATAATTCCATGTCCATATAGTTAATTAGGGTAACTAAACCCTTCTGGTGATTTATTTTTGTGACAAATCTTTCTTTGTTCTGCTTCTTTCCTTCTTTTTGACTCTGAAATAAAATAGTAATAAAATGAGATAAAAACAAATAAATAAATAAACTTACCTAATTTTAACATATATTGTTAATTATTTATTGAATTATAACTAAATTAACCCTAAAAACTAAGATGTGCTAGCAGCATATCAGAGGACTTGAGCGATGAATTTGCAACAAAGAATGCTTTGAGGGCGAGATTGTTCAAGTAATTAGCATGTAATATTTAATTTTGATTTTTTTTTGTTATGATGGATAACTTCTTAATGGTTATTTTAAATGTTATGAATTTTTTTTCAGTGAAACTTTATTAAAATAAGTTCTACTTATTTAGGGGTCCCTTTATTGATTTTTGCTCCGGGTCCCGAAAATATCTGGAACGGCCCTAATCCAGTGTTGTGGTTAGGGAGATGAAAGGACTAAGAGCCTCTGCTAGCCTATGGAACCATCTTTATGAAATTTATCTCATTGCATTGTTTCTTTCTTCTCTCTAATAAACATTTTTTTATCTGAAGGAAAAATAGTTTGGATTTTTTTTATGTTATGTTTAAGGTTTCTATAATAGGCACTCAAATTTTTATTAAGAAGGCAGCCTTCTGCACGAGGCTTCTTCCATCATTCTTTGTTGACCTACTTTGACCAAATTAATGAAATACCTTGGTTCCAGAAACGTCGAAGGGAGGCATCAAAGGACTTGGTATTGCATCAGACTGTGAATGCAGTAGTGGAAATTGTAAAAGAAAATTACCTGGCAAGTATTAATATTGTTCTTCTCACCTTTAGTCATCTTCTGATAAAACTAGTTCATGCATATTAACATATTTTACCGAAATTATTATCTACAAGGCAGGTTCTATCAATTCCAGAAAATGATTACACTATAGGATATGCATCAGTATCAGACTATAATGCTCAAAGGTTTCCTCATAAACAATACCAAAATGGCCAGAGGTGAGCACAAAATTTGCTGATTAAAAGTATCAACTCAAGTTTTCACATGTATTTTGTCCCGTATAACAAGTCCTTACTCAAAAGTTTGTGTCTAAGAATAAGTAATGTTTATGAGGTGAAAATAACGTGCCTCTGGGAAATCTTTGGATGAAAAAGAAGCAGAAGAGCTGAGGCAAAGAATAATTGAACATGTAAATAACTGATGCCATTATATTTCTGCTCACCCCATCAATTTTGGTTGTTGGTATTATATTGTATGATATGCTTTATGTTTTATTCTTGTTTTTGTGAACATTACTATGGAGCATTTTTCCTACCTTTCAAAATATTGTTGTTGTATCAAAATACTATGCAAGAAATATATTGAAGAAACTTGCAGAGCTTTTGTGCCTCAGTGTACAGGTTTGTGATTGATTCTGGTTGTGGTTGTCTGCTTTTAAGTCCCTATAAGTGTTACTGAGGTAACATTTTTTTAATGGTGCATGGGTACACCTAGTTTGCCATTGGATACTAGTATTACAAAGAAAATTTATGATCTTGGGGGTTGGCAGGGTCTTTTTATGCTGGTGTGATGTTGGAGTTCACTTACCACTTCAAGTGGTTTATTTTGTTTATTGTGAGCTGCATGTGGATATGGATATTGCAACAGAATTTATTTCATTTTCTTAAAATGTTATTTCTTTGTGTGCTCATCCTAATTAATACTTGTATAAAATTCAGGATGTTGAGACACACGCACTCATTTTTATTTCTTTGGTTCATTTTACTTCCAGCATTTTTTTTTTCATTTGCAATTGACGTTGATTACATCTTATAATAATTGTCAGGATGTTGTGTGTATGAAATGGCTGCTCACAAGCCAGCTTTTAAAGCTATTGTAAGTTTCCATCTATGGCTGACAGTTATTTAGAGTACTCTTGTAAGTCATTGTATATGTTTATGGAATTAGCAGTGATCAAAAGTAGGGGAAATTCCTGGTAATTGACATAGGTGCTTTTCTTTCTTGTAATTATTTGATTTTTCTTACATGCTTCTGGTTCCTCAGGCCTGTAAATTTTATATGATTTTGTTATGCCAATACTGTAGAAATAGCTCTATAGGTTAATTTGAACTTCAACTGCTTGGGCTTGCTATTTTCTAAAATTTCTTAAAACTAAGTACAGGCTTAGCAGGTTGTTACGTTTACCCTTCTTAAATGAGTTAGGACTACAGCATGTTGCAAAATGTAACATACGAGCAAACATAAGGAGAAAAAGAAAAAAAGCACATTATCTTCACCGTTGGTCTTATGTGAGAAGCATAATATAACTAATAGCCATAGGGGGGGTTTATTATTATGTTCTTTATATCATCATTGTATTCTTGGGTGGCTTATTAAATATTTTTCCCTTGAAAATTAACCCTTTCCTAAATGGTGGTTCTAGGTGGAGAAAGTTTATTTAAATAATAAATTGAAGGCGATCACTGCTTATTTCAGTTCTATATCAGGTGGAGGGTGCATTGGATTTCACACTTTTTAGTCTACATGTTCTTCATTAATAAGAACTCAATACAGTATACCTTTGAACTGAATAGGAGCATGATGATGCAAGACTCTTTCAGGTAATTTTTTGCTTTCTTATTATTAATTTTTGCTATCACTGCGTGCACCTCAATTGAACAAATACTGACAAATTAACCTACACCCTGGTCTACTTCTTTTTGGTTTATTACACAGTAGCTTGGTCAGTTGGTGAGAGTATATAAGTTATTAGTGCTTTTTAAAATTCAATCATGTTGAAGGTTGCATGAAATGATCTGTTATTGGACAAGACTTTATAGTAAATGCATTAGTTTTTGCTGAAAAGGATTTTTTTTTTTTTTTGGTTAATTTTCTCAATCACTACGCACTAGTGTTTTATGTTGGGGACGTATATAATGAGGGAAATAGTAAGGAGACTAGTGATCTACACAAGAGAATTAGAGAAGGGGGTGGCAAGAGTGAAACCTGGAATAGCATCGTCATATGTCAACAAATCAAAAGTTACCTTTTGACATAACTCTTAAGATATTAATTATTATAATTTGTCTTATTGTACTTAATTTTAAATTTTGGGAATTGACTTTAAATTTATACTATAGTGTTAATTAATAGACTAATTGACGTTCCCTTATGTTCCACTCGATTAATTATGCTTTTAGCTGTTTTTATCCAGTGAAGTTCAAATAATTAAGACGAAAAAACTAGCAAAAGAAATATTAAATGGCCACAAACATATGGGATAGTGCTTTGGACACAATGGCCAACTAGAGAGTTTTTTTTTTTTATTTAAAACAAGTAGAATAACATTATTCATTCTTTGTCCCGGTTATGTTCTATCTCTAGCTTGAGTTTGATTTTTTAAATTCTGACCATAATTTCAGGATTCTTTTTGTTGTTTTGATTTTATTAGACATTGTTATCATAGTTATATACTTATATTACACTTTATTAGATTTATTATATTGTAAAGTGATAAATAAATTTACTTAACATAAATAAATATTTGTTTTTGTGTACCAGTTTATTTTAGAAAATGTTGTTGCTGAGGGAAATTTAGAATCCTTAATTATTTTTATTTAAAAAAAACATTCTAGGACGATTTTCAAGTATAACCGTCTTAGAATCGTCACATCTAAGACGGTTTTACCTAAGAACCGTCTTAGAATAACTATTTTTTTTATTTTAACAATTGATTCTGGGACGGTTCTTAGGTATAACCGTCTTAGAATCGTCATATTCTAAGACGGTTTTACCTTAGAACCATCTTAGAAGAGTGTTTTTTATTTTATTTTAACACAACGTTTCTAAGACGGTTCTAATGTATAACTGTTTTAGAATGAATCATTTTAAGACGGTTTTACTTAAGAACCATCTTAAAATCACTAGTTTTTTTATTTTAACAATTGATTCTAAGATGGTTCTATGGTATAACCGTCTTAGAATGTTTTCTAAGACGGTTTTTCCTTAGAATCGTCTTAGAAGAGTAGTTTTTTTTTTCAACAACTTCTAAGACGGTTCAACAGGGAACCGTGTTAGAATCGTTTGTTACGAAGATGGTTTAATAACTGTCTTCGAATGTCTTACTTTTAAAGACGTTGGATATAAAGACTGTTATGGGGTTTAGAATCGTCTTTGAATGGCGCTACAAAGATATATAGTATATTTTATTCGTGAGACACACATGCATGTAGGCATTAACACACCACAAATATGCATGGCATGCATTGTTTTTTTTCAAATGCACGCACAAATATATAGATATAGCAAGAAGGAACACACACATACAATACATATAGCATGGGTCTTATTCCGTATATAGTATTTATATATAGCTAGTTATAGCTAGCTAGATAGACCCATGAATGCATATATAGAACTTAATAATTATGGATCGTCGATTAAGGATATTGTCCAACATCGGAGACGGCCAAAGAGAGGAGTTTAGGGATCCACGATGAGGGAATGGAGGCTCTGGTGTCACTAACAACCTTCACAGATGGGCCCTTAACCCTAGGTAGAGAATGCACTAGGCGATTGAGAGCAAGAAATTAACAAGAGAGGTGGTGACTCGTCCATTATGACGTTCTAGCCAAGCAAGACCTTAGGGTCATCATAATTATACTGTTCCACTATGTTTTTAACATGTGACACCAAGCTTGCAACTGGTTTGTTAGTATCTTGAGGTTTAAAATAATCAAAGCACCGAAACATAATAGTTTCAATCCAAGTATTATTAATAGCTCGTTACAAGGGCAAGTAGAAACCCTCATTGGTGGCAGCATCTGGAACACTATGTTTGTTATCAAGTCACTCAAATAATATAAAATGAGAAGTCCGGATATCGTATCCACAGAGACTTACGTAATACTTGAAAAAATAGCAATATCCACTAATCTATGGCTTCCAAAAACAACAATTATAATTTGATCGTAACAATTTAAATAGTAAGAAATAAACAAACATAAAGTTCAAGAGCAAAAGAACAAGAAATTCTTTTTGGATAACTCCTCATGCAAACCAAGGTCACTAATCTAGTTTAAAGCCCAATTATAATCATCAACTCACAAAAATACTCAAATTTCGATCCCTCAAATAGAAAGAATCTAAGTCCCTTGACCAAACTGTCAATCTCTTTACTAACCTACACAAGTGACTTACTTTAAGAACAATAGTTAAAAGATGACTAACAAATTTTGTTCTATCACTAGACACAAAATCCATTAGGTGTTCCTCCTTATTTCTAAGTTCAAAAACATTTTTGACTGACAATTCAAATCACAACATCAAGAAAAGGGTGATCAAGCCAAAACAAGCATTAATGTACAGAGGAGAACACTTAATAATGAACAATAAACATAGATAAATAATCAAAATGTAAATATAAGGATGAATTCCACTACATCAACTCCCAAAATGGGTAAACCTAACTACATGACTACAAGAAGAAAATAGATGATAAGAAATGTTAGGGAAGCCATTTAGGGCAAGGAAGAACTTTCCAACTACAACCTCAAACCCTAAAAAGTTCCCCCAGCCAAATTTGCCTTCTATTTGCATAGTTGGAACTTAAATAGGGTCAAATGCATTGCAGTGTTGTTGTTTCTGTATAATTGCATGTGCACCTAACCCAACATGTCGTACTAAGCCTGTATGTAAAATAGAATTGTTGTAAATGATTACGTGCTGAGCCCGATGTACATCAAGCTCCAAAGTTTCTTGACGATTGGAGAAAAGCTCGGGTTATTGAGAAGGCATACTTAAGACCCATTGTAAATCTGATGGTAGTAAGGTAGGAACCTCCACCTTTAGGGACATGATAGAGGTCAATTTGTCATGGCTTTATCTCACACTTCCCGATTTAAACTGTTGATTCATGAAAGGAAGGCCCTAGCGATGTTGGTAGCCTTACAATGGCTCAAAGATCTGGAGATTGATGATATCATTATTAATTGGATCCTATTGCCTTCTAGTGGTGAATGGAGTCTATGACTATTGTTCAGATATATCAGAATATGGTGTGATCTTATAAGCTGTCGTACCTTGCTACGTGATTTACCAAACTTTTGTGTTTGTTTTGTAAGAAGACAAGCAAACTCAGGGACTCACTCTCTTGCTCAAGCTCTGAATTCTCAAGTTGATGATCCTCGTTATTTTAGTCATGTTCCAAATTGTATTGTTGATTTTTTTTTCGCATGGAGATTATATAAGTCGATGTCATAAAAAATAGAATTTAATAAAAAGTTAGAATTATCTACAGTAGTAATTAATGTCATTGCATAGGATCCATTTGTGTTTCACTATTGCTACTAGACAATTTCAAAATTCAGTCATTAAATAAAATGACTTCTACACCCTCACTCCCGTCCAAAATCACTAGCAAAATATAATAGAAATTTGAGTGTACTGTGTACATAGACGTTAAAATCCATTTTGGTCATTACACCCTCAAAATCAATTTTCATTCAAATAATCTAAAAAATATTTTATTAATTTTTTTTATATGTGACATGAAAAGATGATTTATCATGATTTTAACTCATTATCATTGATTATTGATAAATAATAATTAATAAATTTTAATTTTCATACTTTAATTGTAAATTCAAATCAATTAAATCTCTTTTAAATACATTTAGTTCAATGAACTAAAATCTTGATATTGATTGATAAATATTTAAATCATCATATCAAATGACTTAAATACGTTTTTATTTATGTAAGTTTGTATTTTTTTTAATTTTGGTCTGTGTAAAAAAAAATTATTCATATTTAGTTTTCATAAGTTTGTGTTTTTTCAAGTAAATTTGTTTTACTCATTTTTAGTCCTTAAAAATGTGTGTTTTTCCAATTTTGATCATTATAATTAAGCACGAACTTATGCATGTTATAAAAGAACAAATTAGAATCTTAAAGGGGTTAAGATTGAAAAACATAAACTTGCAATATATATAAGGACTAAAAATGAATAAAAAACTAAGAGGACCCGAAGTTGAAAAAACAATAATTTTTAGGGACTAAAATTAGAAAAATGAATTTACAAGAACCAAAAATAGAAAGAAAAGACTAACTTATAGGGAACAAAAACATATGTAAATCTATTAAGATTATGTAATATTTTGAAAGGTTGCAAGTATATTAATTTTTAATATATTTCTTATTCAAATTGTAATATTATTTGATATAAGTATTTGTAATGAATAATAAACGTGAATTAGAACTTATTATTTTATTTTAGGAGAAATATAATTGTTGATAAACTGAGGGAATTAATGGGTCACTAGCTAATCCTACAAATAAACTTAATATTAAGGTGATCAAATTCAAGAATTTAATTGTGAAAGTTCTAAAAATTCTGAAAGAAAGAAGTGTAAAAATTATGGGTTGTTCGTAAGAAAAAAACAAAGCCAAACGGACATAACGCATACATACAATAATCAAAAGCAAAACAATCACAAAGATATATAATATATTTTAATTTATTCATGAGACACACACGCACGTAGGCATTAACACACCACACATATGCATGCCATGCATTATTTTTTCAAATGCAGGCACAACATATATAGATACAGGCAGAAGGAACACATACAATACATCTAGCATGGGTCGTCTTATTCCATATATAGTATTTATATATAGCTAGTTATAGCTAGCTAGCTACACCCATGAATGCATATATAGAACTTAATAATTATGGATCTTCAATTAACGACGTGGTCCAGCATCCTCGACGGCCAAAGAGAGGAATTGAGGGGTCCACTTTGTTGCAGAAATGCAAGGTTTGGCGTCACTAATAACCTTCACAGATGCGCCCTTAACCCTAGCCGGATCCTGCACTAGGCGATTGAGAGCAAGAAAGAAGAGGGATGGTGAAACTATTTTCCAATCCTCCATTATGGCGCTGTAGCCAAGCAAGACCTTAGGGTCATTAACATTATATTGGTCCGCTACCATTTCAACCTGATGCACCAAGCTTTGAACTGGATTCTTAGTATGAAGAGGTTCAAAACCAAGATCAACGTAGCACTGAAACATAACAGTTCCAATCCAATTAGTATCAATAGCTTGGTACAAGGGCAAGTAGAAACCCGAATTGGTGGCAGCAGATGGAGCTAAGGAAGCCACAAAATCAGAGGACTCTTCCTTTAGTCTCTTTATGAGCTTCTGAATGCATTCAAGAAACACATATTGGGTGCTCTCGATTGTGGTGTAGTTAACATCGAGTCCAGTGATGTAGTACTTTGACATAATCTGTTTGAGTGAGGATTTGGCATTGCTAATCCAAGCTTCGGAATCACCAGCAACTTTGAAGGGGTCCTTTCCTCCGATGCTGACAAACACTGTCAATGGCATACCCGCGGAATCACAACTTGTCTTGAACTGCTGGAATCACCAGCAACTTTGAAGGAGTCCCACTCAGCTGTGAACCTTCCTTCATTATTGGAGTCTGTGGCAAATGACAGACACAGTTGGTACTCGGTGATATCATCAAAGATGTCAAACCTTGTCTTAAAGGAATAATCACTATGGTATTCACGGATCACTTTGGAGTTCGCCATTATATCGAGAAAAGGGCTGTTGCTATTGCTTTCCTTTTGTGGCTTTGGTTGCTGTGATGATATCGGACACCACTCCTTCCTCTTATATAGATCAGCTGAGGACATATATGTCTTTGTTTTCACATTGCGCAAACAAAATGACATATATGTCTTTGTTTTCACATTGCGCAAACAAAGTGACATATATGTCTTCGTTTTCACATTGCTCAAACAAAGTGACATATGCCTTTGTTGCATACTTGAATAAAATGCATAGAGACAATGGGTGCAAGTATTAAATTCTAGAGGTAGGTGACAAATTGGACAGCGCATAGGCTAGAATGTGGAACTAGCTAGACCACTTAGTTGAAATATGCCTTTGTTGCATACTTAAAATCTCAGTAAGTATTTGAACTAGCACAATAATTAATGGGTATAATTTGGTTAATTAGAGATAAACATATACATGGGATCAAGTTTGTTTTTTTTCCCCCAATTTTGTGCATGGTACTTAAATTGTGAAAGTGAGAATGATTGAGAAAAAAATACACGGAATATGAAGCGAAGAATGTAAAGAAATTCCCTATATCCACTTATTCAATTTCTTTTGAAGAACCTCAATATATAGCTTTTTATCTTTTGTTACTACTCACAACAATAAGAGATCTAAAAAACTATAGTATTATTTATGAAATTGAGCGAACTCATACAGTTTGCAAACATGGGCTAAAAACTGGGTCAATAACGTGGTTGCTTTTAGAACTGCTGTTATTTTGAAATTATTTATTTATTTTATTTTAAATAAGAAGTCAAAGTTTGTTTTTCATAATTTTAAGAGGTTGTTTAGTTTGTTATGGATAGTGCCTTGATTAAAGGACAAAATCTTATTAGGAAATTATATTTTCAGTTGTTAGTTATTTTTTCAGCCTATATGTATAGGTTTTGAATTCAATAAAAATATCCTCTTCCATCGCTCTCTGTATTATTCATTCTCTGCCATAATTAAAAACCAACAATTGGTATCAGAGCCCTTTTCTTACGAGACCTATGGATTCTGAAATAAGTTTTTCCCAAGCAGCTCTTCCAGTTTTCAATGGGGAAAACTATGATCTGTGGGCCGTCAAAATGGAGACTTACCTAGAGGCTTTGGATCTTTGGGAAGCTGTAGAAGAGGATTATGAAGTCTTTCCACTACCGGACAATCCCACCATGGCCCAGATCAAGAATCATAAGGAGAAAAAAACCCGAAAAGCAAAGGCAAAATCATGTTTTTTTGCTGGTATCTCTACAACGATCTTTACTAGGGTCATGACTCTCAAATCGGCAAAAACGATTTGGGACTATCTAAAGGCGGAATATGCTGGAGATGAAAGAATGCATGTAGGTGCTTAACTTAATGAGGGAATTTGAGCTTTAGAGGATGAAAGAGTCTGACACAATCAAGGAATACTCAGACAAATTGTTGGGCATTGCCAACAAGATAAAGCTACTGGGCGGTAATTTTGCAGATTCCAGAATTGTTGAGAAAATTCTGGTAACAGTGCCAGAGAGGTACGAAGCATCTATTGCTTCGTTGGAGAACACAAAAGATTTGTCTAAAATTACTTTTGCAGAAGTGCTACATGCTCTGCAAGCCCTAGAGCAGAGAAGATTGATGAGGGAAGATCATGCTGTTGAAGGTGCTCTTCTAGCCAAGAGCCAACAAGCTAAAAACTATAAGAAGAATCATCCAGGTAACAGTCAGAGCAGTGCAACTGATTACAACAAAGGAAAGGGTGAAAAGAAAAGTTACCCACCTTGTCAGCATTGTGGCAAAATGGGTCACCCTCCATTCAGATGTTGGCAGAGACCTGATGCTAAATGCATCAAGTGCAATCAAATGGGGCATGAAGCAACACTACTAGAAAAACATGATTTAACATCGGTAGCTTAACATCGGTTATCGGTAAAACCGATGTTAACGAAAACGCGGTGGCAAATTTGTAAATAAATGGACTTTGTTAACATCGGTTTTGTTAAAAACACCTCGAAACCGATGTTAACTAGTCCACATTAACATCGGTTTTCATGTTTTTAAAGAAAACCGATGTT
>PYAF01004983.1:367103-377161 GCA_007407185.1 Glycine tomentella | reverse complement strand
CAAACCAATTGCAAGCTTGGTGTCACATGTTAAAAACATAGTGGAACAGTATAATTATGATGACCCTAAGGTCTTGCTTGGCTAGAACGTCATAATGGACGAGTCACCACCTCTCTTGTTAATTTCTTGCTCTCAATCACCTAGTGCATTCTCTACCTAGGGTTAAGGGCGCATCTGTTAAGGTTGTTAGTGACACTAGAGCCTCCATTCCCTCATCGTGGATCCCTAAACTCCTCTCTTTGGCTGTCTCCGATGTTGGACAATATCCTTAATCGACGATCCATAATTATTAAGTTATGTATATGCATTCATGGGTCTATCTAGCTAGCTATAACTAGCTATATATAAATACTATATATGGAATAAGACCCATGCTATATGTATTGTATGTGTGTGTTCCTTCTTGCTATATCTATATATTTGTGCGTGCATTTGAAAAAAACAATGCATGCCATATATGCATATGTGTGGTGTGTTAATGCCTACATGCATACGTGTCTCACGAATAAAATATATTATATATCTTTGTAGCGCCATTCAAAGACGGCTCTAAATCCCATAACCGTCTTTGTATCCAACGTCTTTAAAAGTAAGACATTCAAAGACGGTTATTAAACCATATTCGTAACAAATGATTCTAACATGGTTCCCTGTTGAACCGTCTTAGAAGTTGTTGAAAAAAATTAAAAAAAAAAAAAAACCACTCTTCTAAGACGGTTCTAAGGAAAAACGTATTCTAAGACGGTTATACCCTAAAACCGTCTTAGAATCAATTGTTAAAATAAAAAAATAGTTATTTTAAGATGGTTCTTAGGTAAAATCGTCTTAAAATGATTCATTCTAAAACGGTTATACATTAGAACTGTCTTAGAAATGTGTTAAAATAAAAAAGATAAAAAGCACTCTTTTAAGATGGTTCTAAGGTAAAACCGTCTTAGAATGTGACGATTCTAAGACACTTATACCTAATAACCGTCCCAGAATCAATTGTTAAAATAAAAAAATAATAGTTATTCTAAGACGGTTCTTAGGTAAAACCGTCTTAGAATGTGACGATTCTAAGACGGTTATACCTGAGAACCATCCTAAAATGTTTTTTTCTAAATAAAAATAATTAAGGATTCTAAATTTCCCTCGGCAACAACATTTTCGGAAATAAACTGGTACACAAAAACAAATATTTATTTATATTAAGTAAATTTATTTATCACTTTACAAAAAAACAAATATTTATTTATATTAAGTAAATTTATTTATCACTTTACAATATAATAAATCTAATAAAGTGTAATATAAGTATATAACTATGATAATAATGTCTAATAAAATCAAAACAACAAAAAGAATCCTGAAATTATGGTCAGAATTTAAAAAATCAAACTCAAGCTAGAGATCGAACATAACCAAAGGACAAAGAATGAATAATGTTATTCTACTTGTTTTAAATAAAAAAAACTCTCTAGTTGGCCTTTGTGTCCAAAGCACTGTCCCATATGTTTGTGACCATTTAATATTTCTTTTGCTAGTTTTTTCGTCTTAATTATTTGAACTTCACTGGATAAAAACAGCTAAAAGCATAATTAATTGAGTGGAACATAAGGGAACGTCAATTAGTCTATTAATTAACACTATAGTATAAATTTAAAGTCAATTCCCAAAATTTAAAATTAAGTACAATAAGACAAATTATAATAATTATTATCTTAAGAGTTATGTCAAAAGGTAACTTTTGATTTGTTGACATATGACGATGCTATTCCAGGTTTCACTCTTGCCACCCCCTTCTCTAATGCTCTTGTGTATATCACTAGTCTCCTTACTATTTCCCTCATTATATACGTCCCAACATAAAACACTAGTGCGTAGTGATTGAGAAAATTAACCAAAAAAAAATCCTTTTCAGCAAAAACTAATGCATTTACTATAAAGTGTTGTCCAATAACAGATCATTTCATGCAACCTTCAACATGATTGAATTTTAAAAAGCACTAATAACTTATATACTCTCACCAACTGACCAAGCTACTGTGTAATAAACCAAAAAGAAGTAGACCAGGGTGTAGGTTAATTTGTCAGTATTTGTTCAATTGAGGTGCACGCAGTGATAGCAATAATTAATAATAAGAAAGCAAAAAATTACCTGAAAGAGTCTTGCATCATCATGCTCCTATTCAATTCAAAGGTATACTGTATTGAGTTCTTATTAATGAAGAACATGTGGACTAAAAGGTGTGAAATCCAATGCACCCTCCACCTGATATAGAACTGAAATAAGCAGTGATCGCCTTCAATTTATTATTTAAATAAACTTTCTCCACCTAGAACCACCATTTAGGAAAGGGTTAATTTTCAAGGGAAAAATATTTAATAAGCCACCCAAGAATACAATGATGATATAAAGAAAATAATAATAAACCCCCCTATATATGGCTATTAGTTATATTATGCTTCTCACATAAGACCAACGGTGAAGATAATGTGCTTTTTTTTCTTTTTCTCCGTATGTTTGCTCGTATGTTACATGTTGCAACATGCCGTAGTCCTAACTCATTCAAGAAGGGTAAACGTAACAACCAGCTAAGCCTGTACTTTTAGTTTTAAGAAATTTTAGAAAATAGCAAGTCCAAGCAGTTGAAGTTCAAATTAACCTATAGAGCTATTTCTACAGTATTGGCATAACAAAATCATATAAAATTTACAGGCCTGAGGAGCCAGAAGCATGTAAGAAAAATCAAATAATTACAAGAAAGAAAAGCACCTATGTCAATTACCAGGAATTTCCCCTACTTTTGATCACTGCTAATTCCATAAACATATACAATGACTTACAAGAGTACTCTAAATAACTGTCAGCCACAGATAGAAACTTACAATAGCTTTAAAAGCTGGCTTGTGAGCAGCCATTTCATACACACAACATCCTGACAATTATTATAAGATGTAATCAACGTCAATTGCAAATGAAAAATAAAATGCTGGAAGTAAAATGAACCAAAGAAATAAAAATGAGTGCGTGTGTCTCAACATCCTGAATTTTATACAAGTATTAATTAGGATGAGCACACAAAGAAATAACATTTTAAGAAAATGAAATAAATTCTGTTGCAATATCCCTATCCACATGCAGCTCACAATAAAAAAAATAAACCACTTGAAGTGGTAAGTGAACTCCAACATCACACCAGCATAAAAAGACCCTGCCAACCCCCAAGATCATAAATTTTCTTTGTAATACTAGTATCCAATGGCAAACTAGGTGTACCCATGCACCATTAAAAAAATGTTACCTCAGTAACACTTATAGAGACTTAAAAGCAGACAACCACAACCAGAATCAATCACAAACCTGTACACTGAGGCACAAAAGCTCTGCAAGTTTCTTCAATGTATTTCTTACATAGTATTTTGATACAACAACAATATTTTGGAAGGTAGGAAAAAATGCTCCATAGTAATGTTCACAAAAATAAGAATAAAACATAAAGCATATCATACAATATAATACCAACCAACAAAATTGATGGGGTGAGCAGAAATATAATGGCATCAGTTATTTACATGTTCAATTATTCTTTGCCTCAGCTCTTCTGCTTCTTTTTCATCCAAAGATTTCCCAGAGGCACGTTATTTTTACCTCATAAACATTTCTTATTCTTAGACACAAACTTTTGAGTAAGGACTTGTTATACGGGACAAAATACATGAGAAAACTTGAGTTGATACTTTTAATCAGCAAATTTTGTGCTCACCTCTGGCCATTTTGGTATTGTTTATGAGGAAACCTTTGAGCATTATAGTCTGATACTGATGCATATCCTATAGTGTAATCATTTTCTGGAATTGATAGAACCTGCCTTGTAGATAATAATTTCGGTAAAATATGTTAATATGCATGAACTAGTTTTATCAGAAGATGACTAAAGGTGAGAAGAACAATATTAATACTTGCCAGGTAATTTTCTTTTACAATTTCCACTACTGCATTCACAGTCTGATGCAATACCAAGTCCTTTGATGCCTTCCTTCGATGTTTCTGGAACCAAGGTATTTCATTAATTTGGTCAAAGTAGTTCAACAAAGAATGATGGAAGAAGCTTCGTGCAGAAGGCTGCCTTCTTAATAAAAATTTGAATGCCTATTATAGAAACCTTAAACATAACATAAAAAAAATCCAAACTATTTTTCCTTCAGATAAAAAAAATGTTTATTAGAGAGAAGAAAGAAACAATACAATGAGATAAATTTCATAAAGATGGTTCCATAGGCTAGCAGAGGCTCTTAGTCCTTTCATCTCCCTAACCACAATACTGGATCAAGGTCGTTCCAGATATTTTCGGGGCCGGAGCAAAAATCAATAAAGGGGCCCCTAAATAAGTAGAACTTATTTTAATAAAGTTTCATTGAAAAAAAAATTCATAACATTTAAAATAACCATCAAGAAGTTATTCATCATAACAAAAAAAAAATCAAAATTAAATATTACATGCTAATTACTTGAACAATCTCGCCCTCAAAGCATTCTTTGTTGCAAATTCATCGCTCAAGTCCTCACAAGCAATTTGATCCAACACTTCATTCTCAATTGCCACCATCGCAAGTCCATTAAGCCTATCTTGAGACATAGAATTACGTAAGTAAGACTTGAGCAACTTCAACTTTGAAAAACTTCTTTTTGCACTTGCAACAGTCACTGGAATAGTCAAGAGTATCCTATAAGCAATAAGAGCATTTGGAAAACAATCAATACGTTTCATGATCTTTAAAATTTCAAGTGCTCCCAACTTTTCTTTAGGTAAAAATTGTTGGAGCAACTTCAACTCTACATATAAGTCACCCCCATGAATATCACATTTTCCACATTTTTAAGTGCTTGTTCCAAACAACTACAACAAGATTTTAAACTTGAATCATCTATTGACTGCAATCTATGAGAAGCAAATAGAAAACCAAATAAATTTTCATATTGTTCATATTGTTCAAACCTCCTATCGAGTGAGACAATTGCTTGATCAATGATGCAATTAAAAAAATTGATCCTAAACAACTCCTCTAGAGATTGTACAATCTCATCATCTATATTTTCATCAAATTGTTTTTTTCTTTTAATTTGACGTTTTTGAGGAAAAATTGGATCAACATTCATATCAATTGCAATGTTCTTTGCTTCTTCAAGAGAACTAGAAAAACCATTTTCTCTATAATTCTTGAAAAAAGAAATCAACTTCTTCACATTGTCAATGGCAACACCAACAAGCATATCCTTTGATTGCAATTTTTTACTAACTAAATTAACAGTATATAACAACTCATAACAAACAACAATGGAAACTATAAACTCGAAATCACCAAGCTCATTATTGGCTAAAGACTTAGCTTCACTTCTAATGGAATAATCATTGTCAATATATGTCAGCAACTTCAAGCAAAGCTTCTCTAAAATCTGAAATTTGTAATTTTATTGCTCTTACACTGTCAAAACGACTTTCCCATCGAGTAGAAGACATTGATTTTGGAGTTAACTCTTTCACATACTTCTTTAAAATCTCCCATCTCTTTATGGATTTTGTAAATATTGTGTAAATGCGTTGAATCACGCCAAAAAAATCTCTAGCTTTTCCAGAATTAGTGGCCATGTCACACAACATTAAATTAAGGCTATGGGCGCCACAAGGAGTGTAAAATGCTCTAGGATTTATATCTAAAAGTTTTTGCTGCAGTCCTTAATTTTTTCCTTTCATGTTAGACCCATTATCATAGCTTTGACCATGCACATCATCTACATCAAGTTCAAGAACCTTCAATTCATGTAACAAAACATCAAATAGTCCTTGCCCAGTCGTATTATGCACATTTAAGAAACCTAAAAAGGACTCCTCTATACTAACACAATTGGAAGAAATATCTACATATCTTAAAATGATAGACATCTGCTCTTGGTGGCTAACATCAGGAGTACAATCAAGAATAATTGAAAAATACTTGGCATCTTTTATCTCCTTAACAATATTAGATTTTATTGCATTTGCAAGCAAAAGAATTAATTCATTTTGAATGGTGTGACCAAGGTAATGAATATGAATCTCATCATTAGTAATGCGTCGAACATGCTCACGTATAATAGGATCAAATTCAGCTAGCATCTCAACCAATCCCAAAAAGTTTCCATTGCTACTTTGATATAATTTATCACTAGTACCACGAAATGCTAAACAATGCTTTCCAAGAAACTTCACAATCGAAAAAAGTCTCAACAAGACATTTTTCCAATGCTCTTTTTCTTTTTGTAGTTGCATTTTTGTCAATAGTTTCATTCTTTTGAAATCTTAGACGAAGCTCATACCAAGTGGCCATATTTCGAATATGTTCCCTACTAGTTTCATGTTCAGCGATTCTAACACAAAGATGTGCCCAATCGTTGTAGTCCTCATTTGCTAATTTTCCTATAGCAACCCCTTTATTTCTGAATAATTTACAACAAAAACAAAACACCCGATCAAGTTCTTTTGAATATACAAGCCAATCCCTATCATATTTTTCCCCATTTTGCCAAAACTCTAGTGTAGAATGAGGAGGAAAAATGCCTTCCAACCTTAATAAGATCACCTTTCTCAATAGACAAGTCCCTTTTAGGGCCTTTGACAGCCAAAATATCAATCATTTGAGGTTCTAAGCCATCCCAATTTCTAGGATCATATATGTCAAGCATATGAAAAGCATATGATGGCATTTGATTCCCAATATTCTCACAAGCATCATTATCATCGTTATTATTTTGAGTATCAATTGAATGGATGGAATTAACACAATCAACATTCTCAAAATTATCACATGATGGATTACTACCATTCACATCCATATGATTATCATCAATTGTAGTATCATCCTTATCAATGTCATTATTAGCATTTGAACCACCCACATCTAAATCATTCTGATTTTTAGTAGACAAATCTGATTTTTTAACAAAAATTTTATCAATTGCCCCTTTTTGAGATTGAGCTAACTCTTCTTGCTGTTTTTTCTTTTTACGTTTTTCACAACCAGAGACATACTTTCTCTTATGCTTCATAATTAAAAAAAGGGGGAAACACTTAATCATACAATGCAACAAAAAAAAAATCAAATAATACACAATCAAACTGAACGCAAAAAACAAGCACTAGCAAGAATCGGCTACCACATAAAAGATTATAATTTAATTGGAGAAAAGGGAAATATAGAGCAATACAACCTGATATATTGTATGATTTCAAGCACATTCCATCCACCCAATCTTCTTCTTCTCCAGCTAATACACGATCCTTATGCTCCAGCAATACTAGAATTTTTCTTTGTAAAAATTCTCCAGCAAGACTCAAGTAGAATTCTCCAACAATAAGCCAGAAGAATTAGAAATTTTAGATAGGAATTTTGAGACCTTAACGAACAGAGATTGGAAGAAAGGTAAAATAAATATAGTTGTCATGATTGTGGGTTTATTTAGGAAGATTAAAAAGAGAAATTTGATAACGGTAATTGAAGAATTTAAAGAGTCGAATGCTTTGAAAATTTAGGCAAGAAGATTGAAGAAGATAGAGTATCTTTACTTTGGGAACTTGAGGATAAAAACCGAAGGAATTAAGGGGTTCACGTAGAAAAATATGGGAAAGATAAAACTTTGGGAAGTGGGCCACTTTATTTGGAAACAAGTCAACAACTTCTACAAATGTACAATGCCTTCACGTGATTTCTGACTTTGTGAAAGGACACCAAGCTTTTTTTATTTTTATTTATTATTTTTCAGATTCTTTTAAGAGAAATGGGCCCTTAAAAATGGGGGCCCTGAGCGGTTGCTCAGGCTGCTCTTGCTTATCAACGATCATGTACTGGATAGAAAGGAAAACTAACAAATAAGGTGCACAGTCAACAATATCTAGCAGTACAAACTACTTACACTATTACAAAATGTATTTTCCAGGACGCGCATTCAAAGACGGTTGTAATAAAACCGTCTTAAAAATTGAAGCGGTGGTAGTATTGTAAATAATTACAATATTTTTAAAACGGTTATACCATAACCGTCTTTAAAGCATATTTTTAAAAACGGTCTTTTAAGGTAACCGTCCTTGAATATTTCAGGTTTTTTTATTTTTTAAGTTTTCATTCTCTCTCTCTCACGTGTGTCCATTTTTAAACTTTTCACTCTCGCGGTTCTCTGTCTCCTCGGGTTCTCACATACCCATACCCTTTCTCCAACCCTCTCGCGTCTCCATCGTGGTCGAGCTCGTTGCAGCAGACATAATGGGAGGCACCGCCAGTGGGAGATCTGGGAGAAGAAGGAGTGGAGAACGAGGGTTTCCAGTCCAACCGAGGGTGGTGCGGTGAAGGATAACGATAGGGTTTGGAGTTTGCGTAGGGGCGCATGGTTGATGGAGGGGTGGGAAAGGTCGTGGATTGTGACCACGAGCGGTTTGTCGTTGTGGGATTTGATCTTTGCGGCGTAGAGGGTGGTTAGCTTTGTTCAATTTTTGTGCTATTTTAATCATGTTTCAGTGAGGTGGTGGTTTGTTATGCTCGGCACCTTGAAAAGAGACATGACATGCTTTTGGGGATGTTGTTTCAGCGTGGGACATAAAACAAGCTCTATAGCTATAGACACCTTATAAATAGGTTTGCGCAGTTCATCTTTCCCCATAACAGGTGATGTCTCGTATTGTTATCTTTTATGTTTTGTTGTTTTTGAACTTCATGTAAGCATGTTTTTTCCTCTTATATTAGTAGGCAGAAACTCTTAGACATGCTCCTGGGGTGAAATCTGTTGAGAGGGACTGGAAAGTGAAGAAGCTCACAACACACACCCCACAATTTTTGGGGCTTCCAACTGGGGTGTGGCCAACAAGAGTTGAATATGAGAGGGCTGGAGAAGACATTGTCATTGGATTTGTGGACTCTGGGATCTACCCTCACCATCCAAGTTTCCTTGTATTCTAGAAACCTAGCCATGACAACCCAGATACAAGAGAAGAAGCAAAAGAAACATACTATTCCAGGTTTGTTGTTGATTTGGATAACTTTTAGTTACTTGGGTTGATTTTTTTCAAGAATACAAGTTACTATCATAGATTTAGTTATTGTTTTGCTTGCTCCTTTTTCTCATTTTCTTAATATCTTTGGTAGAGAAAGTAGAGATCTAAAAATGAATTCATCATAAATTTAGTTGGAAAAAATGATCGTGTCAATCACAGTGCATCATATGATTCTGTTTCTAAGGATAGTAGTAAGCATAAACGTGAGGGAAAGGATAGGAAAAGGCATAAAAGGTCTGAGAAAAAGTATGCTTCATATCCAAGTTTTAAGTTGTTTTATGCTCTAAAAACTTACAAATGTTATGTTTCTTTATTTATTGGTAAATGTTTGATGTCATATATCTTCCATGCTTCAATTTCCTTCAAGCAATTTCTTAATTTTTGTTTTAATTATTTTTTGTTGTGATTTTGTGATTACCAGCGTGGCTTATGGGAAAACAAAACAATTGTAGATGTGGCATTAGCCATGGATGGTGTTTCTTGTTAGACTGAGAGCCATATTTCTCTGTGCTTCTCTTTGTCCTTTATGTATTTATGACTTCTGCTTTTCTTTTTTGGACAAATGTTGCTTCATTTCCTGTTTGAAATGCATTTTATTTATTTGGCCAAAGAATAGAGTTGAGGAGTGAGGTGAACAGAGGAATCCAAGGGGGGGAAAAGATATCCAATTATTGTCATTGCATATATTACTATACTCTGTTTGATGTCATGATGCACATTTCTTTGAATTTATCTTTCTTGTTTTCTCTCAAAAATATGAATCTTTCTTGTCTGATCCTTTGGGGCCTTGGTTCAAATATTCTTTTGTATTATTGGTTGAAAACATGAAAAATCTTGCTCGGGACTTCCAAATCTGTTTGAATAATTAACAGGTAGTGAAAAAGCATATGAAGAAGAATGATGCAGTAAAGGGAAGGAACCGCACTTGGTGATATTGGGAATTGGAATTTGCCCAATTGCCCCATCACAAGGTTTTTTTTACTCTCTCTCTCT
>PYAF01004983.1:299273-325048 GCA_007407185.1 Glycine tomentella | reverse complement strand
CTCATGCACTTGAATTGACCAAAACCCTTTAATACGAGTTTTGTTGTTATTTCGGTAGAAACCAATGTCCTAATAATTTGGTTGGGGTAACGAAATTTTGTTTTTAAACTCGCAACCCCGATGACCTAGCTAGCTACTTCTTGATGTAACCCTTAATTTTTTGAATTAATTTTTATCTATCTATTCATTATTATTCTTATTTAATAAAGTAAGACTTGAATCAAATTATTTATTTAAATAAGACTTTCATTAATTAAAATGTTTATCCAAAGAAGGTTAGTTACATATTCACACACACAAACTATAATTAACTAGAAAAATAATCCAAGTCAATCAATTTGAAATGAAATAAAAATAGAAATTAATTAGTTTGTGGTTGTATATATGACTATTTAATATTTGGAGATATAAAATGAATTGCATGATAAAAGGAAAATGGAACTGAAAAGATATCACCGGTTCGATTCTTTATACTAACAAAACTGTCAAAAATCTAACAACTAACATCTGTGCGGATAACAAAAAACTAATCAATCTTTGTGTAGGAACTTGTCTGGCCACTTTGGGTGAGATTGATATATTCTCTCAGTAAAAAATTTCTGATCATTTAGACAGTAACGTCGTGTCTGGATAGCAATTGGAATTGCATGGCTTCCTTTGTCTGTGATATGAACCAACATGACCGTGACAGATATTTAAAAAATAGATGGAAAGTCCTCAGCTGATCTATATAAGAGGAAGGAGTGGTGTCCGATATCATCACAGCAACCAAAGCCACAAAAGAAAAGCAATAGCAACAGCCCTTTTCCCGATATAATGGTGAACCCCAGAGTCATCCGTGAATACCATAGTGATGATTCCTTTAAGGAAAGGTTTAACATCTATAGTGATGTTACCGAGTACCAACTGTGTCTGGCATATGCCTCAAACTCTGGTGATGGAAATTTCACACCTCAGTGCCTCAGTGGGACACACAGAAAGTCACTCCCTTCTTGATCAAGGAGTTCAAGGAAAATTGTGCTGCCTCGAATCTGCCAGTCAAAGTGTTTCTCAGCATCGGAGGAAACGACACCTTCAAAGTGGTTGGTGTTGATGGTGACGAGGATTGGATTGCCAATGCCACATACTCACTCCAAAAGATGATGAAAAAGTATCACATCGATGGAATCGATGTTAACTACACCAAAATCCAGTCCAACAGAAATATGTTTGTTAACTGCTTTAAGAAGCTCATAGAGGGCCTAAGGCAAGCTCAAGCTGGGTTTATGGCTTCCTTAGCTCCAGATGTTCCCACCAATGAGGCTTTCTACTTGCCCTTGTACAAGGCTATTGATAAAACTTGGATTTCAACTGTTGTGTTTCAGTGCTTCGTTGATTTTGAACCTGAAACTGACAATCCAGTTGAAAGCTTGGTGGCGAATGTTGAAAAGATAGCACTGAGACAGTATAATTATGATGACACTAAGATCTTGCTTGGCTACAGCGCCATAAAGGGCGATTGGGATAAAGTTTCACTTCCCCTCTTCTTTCTTGCTCTCCATCGCCTAGTGCAAAAGCTGCCTAGGGCTGCGGGCGCATCTGTGAAGGTTATTAGTGACACCACAGCCTCCTTTCCCGCAACGTGGATCCCTCAATACCTCTCTTGGACCAGCTCCAATGCTGGAGCACGTCCTTAATTGAAGATCCATAATTATTAAGTTCTATATATGCATTCATGGGTCTAGCTAGCTATCTATAACTAGCTATATATAAATAATATATATGGAATAAGACGACCCATGCTATATGTATTGTATGTGTGTTCCTTCTGCCTATATCTATATATGTTGTGCCTGCATTTGAGAAAAATAATGCATGGCATGCATATGTGTGGTGTGTTAATGCCTACGTACGTGCGTGTGTCTCTCATGAATAAAATATATTATATAACTTTGTGCTTGATATGCTTTTCATTATTGTATATATGCATGTTTTATGAACGACCCCTAATTTTTACATCTCCTTTTTGAGAATTTTTAGAACTTTCACAAGTTTTTATGTAGACTCTCATTACCTTAGTGTCAAGTTTATTTGTGAGATTAGGTGGTAACTATTAGTGAAGAACTCTCAATATTTCATTCCCCTTAGTTTACCAACATTTATAATTCTCCTAAAATAAAATAATAAATTCTAATCCACGTCTACTATTGATTACAAATACTTATATTCATTATTAATGTTAAAATTTGAATAAGAATTATCCTAAAAATTAATATAAGAGGAAGGAGAGGTATCCGATATAGTGTTATTAAAATCGATTCGGATTGACCGATTAGACCGGTTGGACCGAGAATCGCTGATAGCTCCGGATCAGATTAGATGTGGAACCAGCCATGCAAGTGGTTCGGTTAGGCCCAACAAGAATCAGTCGATTTTTTAAGAACCCAGCGACCCGAACGAGTTTAGGAACTCGGACCGGGTTTTGGCAAAAAGCAGAAAATGAAGGAGAACAGAGAAGATCTTTGGAGCGAGGCGGCGGAGGGTTTATCGTCACACGCGAACCAGTAGTGGTGGTGGTTGTGTTGGTCGTGCGTGCGTCGGAATGTCTATCGACGTGTGAGGCTCTTGGAAGGAGACTTGACGCGAAAAAGCGAATCCAATGCAAGAAACTCCAAAAACTCCACACAATTTTTTTATATTAAAACTTAACATTCTTTCAATTTTTATAAATACAAATAAAAAATATGAATAATTAAAAAAATAAAATATAAATTAAAAATAATAAAATGACATAACATTGAAACGTAATAATATAAAATAAAATTTTACAAAAAATCCTTTATGTACCCATATTTATGAGTCATATGGTCCATGTGCATTGCCTTTTTAATTAAGGGAACGTTAATCAGAAATTACATGGTAGTAAGTCCCTGATAATGATTGGATTACGTTAAGATAAACTATATTCTTTAATCTTCAAAAAAAAAAATGACAAGTATATATGTATCAAGAAAATTGACGTTTGTGCTGCCCTATAGAGGGATAAAGGTCCACTACTCAGTCTTCAATATGACCAAAGGGTATTCATCTAAACGATACACATGCCCCTCAAGCCTCAATTCATTAAGAGGACAAAGCAAATTACTATTAGCCCAATATCATACAAAGCATCTTCTTTTCTCTAGTATTTTAGAGTGTGTTACGTATTAGCAGGTACTAATGACCATTTGGTCTTTTGTAGAACCAATCATTCATCAAAGGGTACTCGTCCATATGGTACCTTGCTCCCTAATCCATTAAGTCCTTAAGAAAATGAAGAATTTTTACGTAATTGTCTTATGCCAAAAGGTTTTCATCCCTTTTTATGAATGTCATAGTCAAAGGGGTTTTATTTTCTCCAGATGTCTCGTGTTAGGATGTGTTGCTTCGTTTTGCAGGTATAATCATGGTCATTGTAAGTTTAGGAAATGAAGTGACGCTTTTTTTCTAGACCATTGATCTCACATGATCCAATGCTTGGGAATAGTTACAATATTTGGGCCTCCATAGCCCAAACTCTATGATCCAATGAACAACTTATATTATATTTTAGAGAGACGAATTTTATTTGGACTTATGCCTTGGAGTGTTTTAGAGAGAATATTTTTTAGATAATTTAAGTACTTTTCATTTTCTAGAAATACCATAAATTTTATATGTTTATATTATGGGACCAAAAAGACATAAATTTGTGGGTTTTTAAATTTTATTTTTAGAAAAAGGATAAAAAGATTGTTTATAATTTAATTTTATTAAGAAAATTCTATGAATATTTATGGATATTTGTATAGGTATAAAGAACATTTGTAGATATCTATTTCACAATTACGGCCTCATTGTCATCTTTAAGTGCATATTACATCAAGCCAATTTATATGTGTCGCGTTCAACATAAAAGATGGTATTAAGAGCTTGTGAGTTTCACTTATTGTACTGTTCGGGGTCCACCAAGTGGACGCAAGTGGACGCGGCAAGTGACGTGACATTCCAATGTGCACGTCAGCCCTCCATGTTAGTCTTGGCATAGGAACATGGACGTTTCGCCATTAGCAGTCGGGTTACCGGTACGATTTGTTATCTCTAAATATATACCTTAATATTTAAATATTATTCATAATATTACAACCCCCTTATCAAGTGACATGTAATTAATTATCTACAAGGGATGAATTATCTATAATTCATTGGATTATCTATAAGCTATAAATTATCTACTAGAAATTATCTATAAGTCACAGCTTATCTATTAGCTATTATCTACAAGCTAGAAATTATTTGCAAGGGTTGTTACGCCACTGTAATAGCCCCGACAAACAAGAACTCGAAGCTCCCATCTCACTCTATAAATACCAGGTTCTATCTCACCTTTTTCATTCCATTCTCAACTAATTCACTACTTACTTGAGCGTCAAAGTCATTTGTTGTACAGGTCCCCCCTCTTGTCCTCCTAACAAAGGGTACTCACCGTTCGATATTCAAGATCGTGGAACCGAGCTTGGGCACATCCACCCTGACTTTGGTCAGCTCCATATTTTGGTAAGTAAAATTGGCGCCTACTGTGGGGTCGCGGTAAAACTTACTCCATGACCTCTTTCACCAATGGTTAGCACGCTGTCTGACCTCAGACGTGAGACACCTCTAGAGTTCGAATCCTCCCCAATAACCATGACAGACACCGACAATCTCCAAAAACTCCAGACACGTATTACGAAGATGGAATGACACCATGAGGAGGAACTCAGAAAACTGAAGGCTAACCACGACCAGCTGGAGGCTTATGTGAGACGCCCCAAGGCAATGAGCACTCTGCCTACACAATGTATGAACGTACTCAAAGGGAATTATACCCTCCACACACCATCAACACCCAAGATAATCCTAGTCTCTCCCAGATACACTGCCATGAAGGGAGGAAGACTCGTCGACACCTAGTTTTCAATCGTGGCCTTAGGTTGGAAACCGCTCAACCTAGAGCGATATCATGGAACTATCGATTCAGATGAGCACCTGGACGCTTTTCTCACCCAGGCAAATCTCTACACCAACGACGACACAATTTTGTCTCGCGTTTTCCAAACTCCCTCAAAGAGGAAACATTCACATGGTACAGAGGACTCCCCCAAGGTCCATCGACAGCTTTCACACTCTTGTCGAGCGTTTTAGTTCTCAATACGCAACCAATCAGTCACACTGCATGACTTTTGATGCTTTAGCCAGTCTGGGATAAACAAATGATGGAGCCCTCTGAAAGTTCATGTATAGGTTTGGACAAATTATGGTCTAGATCTGAAATCTTAACCTTAAAGTAGCACTACACTCCATGCTGCTTGCTTTACAGCCTGATAAGTTGGCAGAAAGTCTTTGCAAAAAATCTCCCAACATGGACGAGTTATAGGAACGAGCCACAAGCTATATTCAAATGGAGGAGATGTCCAGGTTCAAAAATTAGGTCTAACAAGCCGGACAAAAGTGTGACAAGAAAGAAGGATGTACCAAGATAGACTCACACAAGTTGGACAAAAGGCACAAGCGCCAGCCTCTCCCAAGGGGGCCCAAGTATAAGCGTTACATACACCTGACAACAAATCGTACAATTATTCTTGAAGAGACCTTCAACACGAAGGTACCCGTAAAGCTACCTCTGCCACTTGCTCCTAGACCTGGGTTTGACAGAACCAAGTACTGCAGATACCATCTCAGTTTTGGTCACAATGCAGAAGATTGTTGGGCCCTGAAAGTCAAAATAGAAGAGCTTATACAGGTTGGGTATCTAGCCATATTCGTAAAGTGGTCTGATAATCACCCAGCAGAAGTAAGACCCGGAGAAATCAAGGATGACCAACATAGAAATCACGATGCCGATAGAAGAAGGGACAAAGCATTGCGGGCATATCACCCAGCAGAAGTAAGACCTGGAGAACACAAGGAGGACCAACATAGAAATCACCAACAAAGATGAAAACTACAACCTCAGCAATCACAAGAAAAATGAGCCCGTCCAACAAATTAGAGGTGTAATCAACACCATTGCGAACATATTTTCCTATAAAGGGTTGGCTAGTCAGTCCTGAAAGAAGGATCTCCATTCCATTAGGGACATTGATATCAATTGTGTTGACATCCATCGCCATGAAGTCTTCCGCCCATAACATTCACCTATAGAGACTTCAAGGGAATCAACCCTATCAACCAGGACAACTCCATGGTTGTCACCATCGTGATTGCCAAATTCATGGTGTCCAAGGTCCTCATTGACCAAGGCAGCTCCGCAAACATACTTTACTGGAAAATATTCCAGAGGCTCGAAGTCTCGCGTGATACAGTCCATTCCATGTCCTTATGACCACTTTTGGTCAAGGCTAGCTCTCAAGGAGCTTCACAGTCGGGTTTTTAAATGTTGATGCAAATATCTCATTCTTTGCTTTCATTAGTAGGAAAACGCTGAACGAACTCGAAGCCATCGTCACCACATATCTCAAGATGAAATTCTCAATCTTGACTGGACAAATCGTGACTGTCAAAGCAAACCAAAAGTAGACCCGACAGTGCTATGCTGAAAGCTTGAAGGTAACTCCCTATCCTCCCACTGGAAAGCCAGACAGGCCTCATCCCAGAGTTGGTGGTAGCAGTCAAGTCATGAGCATTGCAGAAGGGTCTCCAATTTGAACCTTGACCTTCAATGAAACAAGTCTGGGAGATCAAGATGACGTATTCAATGTGGATCCATGCGATGACACTATCGACAAAGGCCTAAAGCGGTAAAGCCTATTGAAGAACTTGTTAAGCTGCAGTTAAGACCCAAACCTAGGCAATGTACATCTTTACAGATGTTACAATGTACCAACTGTGTCTGGCATTTGCCACAAACTCTGATAAAAGAAAGTTCACACCTGAGTGGGACACAGACAAAGTCACTCCCCAATTGATCGAGTAGTTCAAGGCAAATTGTGCTGCCTCAGATCCGCCAGTCAAAGTGTTTGTCAGCATCGGAGGAAACGACCCCTTCAAAGTTGGTAGTTGTGCCGATGATTGGATTCTCAATGCCACAACCACACTCCGCCAGATGATCCATGATTACCACATTGATGGAATCGATGTTAACTGCATTCATCATCTTATAAAGGGCCTTAGGGATGCTCTACGCACCACTGGGTTTGGAGTTCTACTTCCTACACCAGCCATTTTTCCAATACACCCAGCATGCACAATGTAATACCGATTTTACTCTTCTCGTAATTCCTAAGGTTCATACGGATTGACAATCCGTAAGAACCACTACTACAAAATCAGTTTTTTACGACTACCTTCTAAGACGATTCCTAGAAAATTGTCTCAGAATGTTAGGCGGTGATAATTTTGTAAATAAAATGAGATGTACGATGACGATTTTATAATAACCATCTTAAAAAGTGAATGTTCAAAGACAATTTTATTAAAATCATCTTAAAAATCAAGTTTGCAAAAGACGATTTTGATATAACCATTTTAAAAAAAAAGTATCCAAATAATATTATTAAATTATATTCACCTTTCGCTCATTTTTCATTCTTCCTGGCGCTCGTTCCTCTCCTCTCCTCTTGTGCTCATATACCTACCTCACTCTTCCGCTGTCACTTCCATGTCGCCACCCGTCGAAGGTCGAAGCTCCCTACCTCTCTTGCTCTCTGTCTCTCTCTCTCTCTCTCTAATAAGATTGTTCCCTCTCCCTCTCGCTTTCTCCAGAACTTCCTTGCAGCGCGATTGCTGCATCCTCGTCCAACAAGAGGTCGCTGCTAGCGAGCCCTAACACGGGGGCAACGTGAGGTGTTCGATTGAACCTCAGATCGGCCATGGCCGTAGCAACCCGCACTTCTCCACAGTTCCTCCTCTCCGTTTCGGTAACCCTAACCCTGCTTAACCTCAGAGGCTGCTGGTTTAGGTGTACAGTTGTTCAGGTAGCTTGGAAGCAGTTGAAAGTCCATTATGATGATGCCCAGGATGAATATGGAAGTGGAAATCTTGAGGTATAATTAGGCTTGGGATATTTTAAATTGAATGTAGCTTTGGCTAATGCTTTTAGTGTGTGTGTGTTTTGGTGAATGCTTTTAGTGTAGCCTCCTTTTCATTCCTTGTATCAGATTTCTTTATTTTTTTGTCGCCTCCTAAGTCCTAAACCCTCTAAATATTACTCTGCACCCGATTTGTGTTTTTACTATTATTATTAAAATTTCAATATATCCGTTATGTATATGTTCTTAGATTTGCTCATCTTTAAGGATTGCCAAATCTGGAGTGCAATTTCATTGCGCATGCTGAGACAACATTTGAGTTTGCTTGTCTTTCTGCATCAAACTCAAAAGGTTGAAATGAAAACTTAAGGGAGGTTGATCTCAATGGGACTCCCATATATAGTGCAAAATGAAGACTTCTTTGTAGAATGGAAGCCCTTATGAAAACAGGTAATTGCAATCTTTATATTATAGTTCAATTTTAATTTCCAATATCCCTTCCTTATAATGATTCTCTTAACATGTCTGTTTATCATTCCAATTTGTAGCCAGTGGGATGGTGAGATTAATTTTGTTTCATGCATGCTCTATTTCTTTTTTTTTTTTTATACAGGTTTTGTATGCTTTCATTCGTCTTTCCGAATACTAGCTCATAGATTTTGTCAAAAAATTGTTCATATTTGATAATATGTTTTTATGATTAAAAAAATTTAATGGCTTATATTAGGGAATTTTAACCAGGTGCATATTTTTGGATGTTTATTTGTATATGAACTGGGATACACGTTAAAATTGGTTTTTGGGTTCAGGGGATGCAAAATTCGTATCAAAGTCAGCCCATTGACATCAACAATATTCTGACTAATTTCAACCTTGTCTATGTGGTGATGGACTAAAAAGTTTTAAAATTAGTAAATTAATTTGGATTCAATTTTAATAACACAAATTCATATAATACCCCTTTTCTGGTATAAATTGCAATAATATAAATTTAACTTAGAACTTCATGCATACTATCCAAATCTCCAACCACTACAAAATACCTGGCATTTTGGAAAGTTAGATCTCACTATCTTTGTAACATTTTTTCTTTGGATCAGCAAATAAACACTATATTAATATGAATGGACACAAGGGATACCTCTAGTTAAACAAACAACTAGAATACTATTTTCTTGGTGAATATTTTCCTGATCAGGAAAAGTTTATTCCTGATGCTGATTTGGCAAGAACTGGTTTGGACTTGATATTGGAGCATGGAATGTTTTATGCTTCCAAGTCATTTTTTGACTAGGTCTCAACCCTCACAATGTCTACTGTAAATTTGTAACCCACTAACAAACACAAATTAGTGTAATCATAATGAATGAATGAATATCGGGCTCTGCAGAGATATAACATTGGTAAAACTTTGACAGCTTTGTAAATCTTAACCAATCCAGCTTATTTGTTTTAATTGGATGTTACTTGGATTTTTTTGTCTATTAATAGTGTTAGCCTATTAATCATATGAATTATTCATTTGAATTTTTTACAATGTGCCCTACGTATTTGTCCCTTCAAAGCAAGAACTTGGGCATGCATGTGGGGTCACCAGGCCAGTGATTGCTTGTTCTGTGACAACTAATGAAGGGAGTCAATTGAAATCTCAAATCCAGAAACTAAAGGTATGCACTTTGTAACATCCATGTAAACCATGGTGGGCAAACTAGATCAAGTTAAACTTGCCTTCCATAACTTCCAAGTGTAACTAGTTTAGCTGTATAGTGGGGTCAAATTCTGATCTGTATTGACACTTTGTCACAGAGAATTCTGATTAATTTGTCTTCCATAACTTTCACTTGAATGTTGAAAATAATGTGACATTCAAATGAGTGGCTCTGCCTTCACACTTTGGCACTCTATTCTATATATAGCAGTGACACCCACCACACATGCATTCCAAACCCACCTGTATCCATTCTTCTCCTCCTAAATTGTAATCCTTTTTCACTTTCAGTTCCCAGGTATCTCCTCTCAAATCCCCTATCTTTTGACTCTTTTGTTCAATCTTTTTAAGTTGTAATGCCTCACTACTGTCTCATTCATGCTTCATGATTTCCTACTTTGCTTTTTCTTTTAATCTTAATAATACTTGCCACCTATTTCGGTACTAAACATTCTGCAAATTTGTATTTGCTTGAGTTAATATTTTTCATATGCTCCCTTTAATTTATTTTATTGCATTTTCACCATGTTTTCAATCTTGCTGCTGATATGGGTGGGATAGATTAATTATCAGATTAATGTTAATTTGGAGCCAAGGCTCCCTAAAATGTTCAGCATTTACAGTATCATTTTTTAGTTGTCTAGTGCCGTTGTTATATAACAGTTTTTAGCCATCTCTTTTATAGGCTATTAATTTCTGTCTGGAGAACAGTCGTTTTATTCATCAGGAATGTGAATTTAGTAGAGAAGGTTGTTTTTAATAACTTATGTCATTTCATTTCCAATTGAACTAGATACTTTGTTCCCAAACCAATGTTCCAGCACTCAAATTCTGGTGGGCATTATGAGTGTAAATTAATATTGCCTCCTACTTCACCTTTCCAAACATTAATGGGTCCTCCGAGTACAAATTCTCATTTATCAAAGCAGCTTGTATGCTTGGAGGCATGTAAGAAGCTGCATGAGATGGAAATAGCATTAAATTTCTCATTTCCTTTCCTTTGGCTTCAATGCTGATGTATGTTATTTAACAGGGAAACCATTTATCAAAAAGTTTAATTTAGTTGGACACTTGGAGTCTTGACTCTTGTGTAATTTCTTTGGGAAGTAAGCTAATTACATAGTTTAATATGTGCATTTAACCTTAAAGTAAGCTAATTACATACCTTAAATTCTAACCTTATGTAATATATATAGTTTTACTTTATCTATTTTTCATATGGCTCTCTTAATTAGGATCAAGGTCGATCATGTTGCATGTTCTTATTTGAAAAGTTCTCTATAGTTTAACTGAATTAGTTCTGTAGTTTTGAATTCATTGTCTGGAGAAAGCATGTAAGTGCTTCAAGTTTTAATAGAGAAATTAGACACATTGGCAGCCACTGGGACTGTATTTGGTGGGGTGGAATGGCAGGGAAGACAAGGACAAAGAAAGGCTTCAAGTGTTAAACTATTAGGCATCATCTTAATCATCTCTGTTGAGTGGTAAGATTTGGGAGGAAAAAGATCCATTGAAGAACCTCTGTCTGTGTTTTCTTTCTTACATTATATTTCTGGTACCTATCATATATGTTATTCCAAAGTCTCCTAGCTAAGATCTTACAAATCAGTCCTGGATGCATCATTGGAATTTGCAAATTTGAACCTGTATGCCATGTTTAAATTAGCATCATATGCATGCAAATATATGTTTATTCAAGACTGGATGTATTACCAATGGTTCTCTTAGCTTGTGTTATAATGATATTGTTTGGTCTCAATTAAAGCCTGTTTGCTTACCCGATAAATGTTGGTCAAGTGAGCCATTGCAGACATATTCATACACAAGGAGCCTATTATTTTTTTCTGAGCATGAACCTAGCAGCACAACCACATTCTCATGTCTTGCTTTGCTAAGTACATTCTTTGTAAATTCGTCCTCCATATGAGATGTTTCATTATTTGTACTGTGCTGCTGTTTTTTATTTACTTCTATTTGGCTTGTCTCTTCATTCCCCGAAATGTGAAACAGTGATTGATTCCCTGTTGTTTCTTGTTCTTTATTTGAATAAAACTTTCCCTCTTGGTATTGACAGCCATGCCGCAAGCTTCCAAAACTAGAAGTGGAGACCTCTGTACTCCACTAACTTGAAACCCCAGTTGATGACAATAGAGAGCTGTTCATTTGGAGCATACCTTGCTAATTTATGATCTCATGGAAAGTTCTATTTTAATTCCAGGATCTTATAATGAATATGTTAAATAACTATTATGCTTAATTACTTTCCGTTGCTGTGTGTCGATTTTCATTGATAAACTAATCTTTTGGGTATCCAAATTTTCTCCAACTGATCCTTTTAATAGAAATATGCACACCCTTTTAAAAAACATTGAAATGTGAAGAAGAACTTGTTGGGTTTGAAAGGATGTTCTATTAATGATATTACTTTCTTTTCTGGAATTGTTGACCTTGTCTCCACATTTCTTCTTCTTTAAATTATATTTTTTTAAATTTTTATTTTATAAAAAACACAACTAGTGAATATCTTGTTTTAAGACATCAAATTTCCCGTAATTCTTATGCCTACAACAGATCTTGTATGTTCTAACTAACAAAATGATCTCTTCTGTGTTTGTCCACCTGATCATCAAGCAAGGGATAGTAGATGGGAATATAATCCAAATAGGTCTGGATAAGGGTAAATCACCATCCACTTTCATGAGATTAAGAACTAAGAAGAAGCTTTAGGATTACCCAAAGCAACTCCAAAGTAAAACAGCTATTTTAGAACCTGACAATTGGCCTCATTCGAACTAGCCTACCCACTCTCAGCTAAGTGCCTAAGTTTAACCTTGCAAGTCATTTTTAAGTTTTTTGGATACATATTATATAACTAAAGTTTCAAAGATTAATATTGTTTCCTTACTTTACTGCTTTCAATATTTATCTGTGAGGTTCCCTCATGTTTGATAATTTATTATAAAATTCTTCATCTTTCTCCAGCTTGGTCAAACCATTTGCCCGATGAAGGAAGATTTCATTATGGTTCATTTGCAGCATGCATGTACTAGCTGTTGTATTTTAATGGTGTCTAGCAACCGTTGGGTTTGTAACCAGTGCAAGAATCTTCAGATTTGTAATCGGTAAGGATTGTTCAATCTTATCTCTATGATTTTGTCATGTGATGTGTTAAATTATCAAATTATGTCTTCTTTGACTAAATAGAGTAGTCCTAAAATGAAGTCTATGAAGCACAAACATTTATCCTAATCATGTACCCTAAACTTTTAGTAAATTGCAGTGGCCCCATGCCCATGTTATTTCATCCATATCCATACCCATATCATATTCATAAACATATCATATTCCTGCTTGCTGGACTACTGTGTTGGTAATCTGAATGCTCTTCAAGTAGTTTTTACTTTTTAGCGTAAACCATCACTCATTAGGGGTCTATTTTGGTTTGAGAAAATGCTTATATTTTCGTTTTCAGTTTTCACAACTAATTATAAAATGCCACCTTGTGTTTTTACTTTGTTTCTTACCTTCAAAGATTTGGACAAGAAACAATGATGGTACTGAATTAGAATTTAGAAAAAGTTAGGTCCTTATTGGATGATCTTAAAAGAAAATAAAAAAGGGATAAAGAATTGAACTTCTCGTGCAAGCATTTGTTGGAGAAGTTAGATGAAAGAAAAAGTTTAGTAGTTATATAAATAATATAACTCATTTTAATTTATGGATTTGATTCTTCTAAAGTGAACAATTTGCATTAGAGAATAAAGTAAGTAATCTTAATATTTGTGAACTAGTAATATTCTATATATGGGTAATAAATTATAATTCACAAAAATAAATAAATTATAAGTGTATTAGAATAAAATAATTAATTATCAACAGTTGAATTTTTTATTTTATCTAATTTAGTGACTTTAGAAAAGACCGAAATTCCATTTTTAAACTATTGAATTAAAGATTTATTATGCACACGTCCATGTTACTCGATGCTGTGCAAGAAAAGTTTGAGCACTGAAGGCAAATAGGACAGCTACTTTCAAGAGATAAAGGCCATAGAATAGAGGTACGGGACAAAATTTATGGTCTTGATTGTTTTATCGTAAGTAACAATGCATGTGTGATTCATAATAGTAGTATTATTTGGGGGATTTTATATCAAATATATGATTGAGGTTGTTTTGTCAACACAGACAAATAATGTCGGTAATGTTGCACATATGGATTAATATTGCTAATTTGCTATTGATACCAGGCCGTGTTTACTACATATAAGAATTATTATTACAAGCACACGCATACAAAAAAAAAAAACTCGATACCTACATTTGATAAATGGAAGATGTGAAAGGTTATAAATTATTTATATTTTATCGTAATTAAAAGATAAATATGCGAGAGACGTGAGAAGTTAGTTTCATATATATATGGTTATTTTTCTTTATGTAATAAATGTGTAATTATATATAAAGGATAAAAGGTTGACAATAATTAATGTGAGAACTAAATAAGATAATTATGACATTATTTTTGGTGATTGCTTAGATTATTCAAATTATTTGAATCGGCATTCTTTAACTAATTTCATTTATTTCAGTTTCTTCGAGAAAACTTCACAATTATTTTATTCCAAATCACCTTTTCATCCTTTTGTTTTTATTCCTTCAATTTTCAGGATTACTCCCTGTCATCGGCTTCTGTCTTCTTCATTGCACCATATCTCACTACACTGCATGCATATGGGGTATGTTTTCTGAATCCATTCTTTCCTTTTCCCCTTTATGGCTATCCATAATTTTCCTCTTCTTAAACCGTGAGTGAATAATAATCATGTAGTATTGCTATGCTTTTCAAAGCTCATGGTAAGTGAAGGAGCAACATATTTCTCTGTTGAGAGATTACAGTGTTTCGATACTTGTCAAAATTCATAACTTCTCAACCTCAACATTTTTTAAAACAGCATCCGTATTTAGATTATAATTCTTAGATGTGTAGCTAAAGATCTGATGTCGATTAGCTTCATTTTAGCAAAATATCGTATTAGGACATGATGATAACCTACACACAAGTAATTAAAGGAGGCTAATCCTTATTCCTATGGTCTGATCCAAAATTCACATTTTTTCTGCATTTAGAGCATTCTAATCCAATTTATAAAAAATTCAAAACTCCTAATTTTTTGCAAACCAAAACACAAGATCAAAAGAAAAGAACCTTTGGAGGGTGGCTTTGGTGAACCGGTGAGCATGTCCACCAGGTGGACGCAGAGTGATGGAATAGCCACCTTCGGAAATCTGATCCTTGGCACTCTTGAGGTGAGAAAGAAACGGTTCTAACAGCGCAGAAGCAAGTCTTTCACTCACACCTCCACCAACAACAAGGTCACAACTTCAACATGCAAAAAAAAAAACAAGAAAAGAAACACACACACACAAAGTCAAAACAAACCATTTGGTGCCACAATTTTCATGTGTGTCTGTGAATTGTGAATCATCATTAGAACTTGGTTCTGCTTCAAGTGAGCAAAAAGAGGGCATGATCAAGACGAGTGTATGGATCCATGGATGATCCAAAAAGAGTGAGAAACCATCAATGTTCAAAAAACAAAATTGAAGGTCTTCAGTTAAAAAAAAACACCATGAATTGTGGCAAAGATTAATTTTCCAGCTCTAGAGACCCAAACCTTTGCCAGACAGAACTAATTTATTCAGCAACAAACAAATTGGATGGAGAAAAGAGGGAATTCATGAACTTAGGATCCACCCACCAAAAGGAAAACAATACACTTCAAATCTCAGGGACCCAGCAAGACAAATTGAAATTCCAGTCAATTGAAAACAAAAAATCCCAAGAATCACTTTGAAAAAGAATGAAAAGAGAGAAAAAAGGGAACTTTACAATAATTTTGGAAAGATGAACTTAAAAGCAGTTGAGGTAACCAATATATGGCCCAAAGGGGTGCTGTTACTCAAGTACCAAATAAGCTGCACAAGGCAACATGCTATATCTACAAAACCTTGAGGCTCATATAAGAAGAGGATAGACATGAAGATGCAAAAAAATTAAAAGTTAAAATCTAACTAAGAACCCCAAATATTTAAATAAGAAAATAAAATGCTTGGATAGACATTCTATTCCTTACTAGTTTTCAAATATGTTCTTTCCATGACTACTAGTGTCCAGGCAAAGTTAACACCCGTTGACAATGACAACATTCATAATTCATCATATTTCTATTTTCCTTTTTTACAAGCAGCCAAAGATGAGTTTTACAATGCTGGATTTCAAGTTTTAGTTAAGGCTTAATTAACAAATTCTTAATGCTTGCTTCCATTAACAACTTCTGATACTCATGCAGTATATGGGTAATGGGTTTGCTATAGGGAGAGAATCTCACTACCATAAAACCTTTAGCTGGGTAAAAAAAGCAATAATACCCCCACAAAACCATGTTCTGGTCAAATAAAAAATGAGAAAATTACAAGAATACATGAATTATTGGCCAAGACATTCCTGGTTTATGAACAAATCAAGCCAACATTCAAGTCAATTAGTGTTTGAACATCATTAACCAATTGAGGTTCAAAACACATGTTTTGTCTTCATCTTCCTTGGAAGACACTAGGGATGTACGCAACTTTTCAATAGTAAAATTAAACCAAATTGTAAATGTAGCAAAATAAGAACAAACAAGGGTATTTAATTACCATGATGGAGGTAACTAGGAAGCATAATATATATATATATATATAATATAGTGGACAATTGAACCTGAAATGTTAAAGCAATGGATAGGAAATGAGCATCTAATAGTAAAAAACTACTTGTCTAGTAGTGTAAGCATTAAAATAAACAAGAATAAGAGCATCCATCAATCAGAAAATTGTTTAACTACGCTAGCTAAGGTGGTGCTTCCACTATATACACAAGGTTTTGCTCATTTTAATGCACTTCAGACATAAAAATCATAGCATGCATACGAAACTCCTGTGAAATCAGGTTGGAGCACAACATACTCATAGCATGATTATAAATGAGGGAGACAAAATTTCAACCAGCTTTAATGTGTCAACTACATATAAAAATGGGTGGGTGTTCAAGTTCAGACCACAACAATAGGAATATTGCATATATCCATTGATTTCATTCTACTTGAATGGATCATTATCATAGGCAGTGTGCATAGCATCCATATTGTTCAAAGCAAGAGGAATCTACATGGGAAAATTAGAAATAATTTATGATTGAGAATGCACCTGGTAGTCCATATGGCTAGCCTTGTCAAAGCGTTTCCGTGCTTGCTGCATTAAGAGAGGATTCCTTAGGACACAAACTAAGTGCATAACTTGCTCACATAAATAAACTTGTGAAAATCCCCACACTCCTTGTCCTTTGAAACCAGTTATATACAAAAACATGAACAATGAAGCACATTTGATAATTCACGCAAACTTATTATGCTTAAACTACTAATGGCCTTACCAAACACATTTGGCCTTGTTCTTATAATATCTTCATTATGGTCCCTCACTACAAAAAAAAAAAAGAAGATATATTTGTGGCGACTAAAAAAGCTATTTCTGGCAGCTAAAAGCCGCCACAAAATTAATTTCTGACGGTCAAGATCGATTGTTAGAAGATGTCAGAAAACATTGTGGCGGTTTTTAGAGGAATGCTGGTAAATATGCCAAAAAAATTGTGGCGGCTTCTTTTTTTTCACGTTTTCTATTTCTGGCGGTTTAAAAACCGCCAGAAAGTGCTTTTTTCTTTCTTATTTTGGACAAAAACAGTATTTTTTTATAATAATAAAAACTCATTAATATTTTTCTAGTTTTAATCATTTCCATTAGTTCTATAATTATTTTCATTCCTATTTGATTAAGTATAAAAATTGAGATAATGCATTAATTTCTATTTTCTCAAATTTCAATACTATAATAATTATTGTAATTATTAATATTGCAACGTATGTCATTAAAAATATCAAACATAATTTGTAAATCAACCCTTGACGCAAAAGCGCTTAGCAAACTCAAATGCACCACATTGTAAGAAATCAGAGATTTTTTAGTTTTGAACTCCTAATTTCTGAAGACACTGAAAATAAAAAAATTTCAGCAACTTGCGCATCCACGATGACAACATCATTACCGAGCACATGGATTGGGACACATCAACTAAAGTGGCTTTTGAACAAGACCTACCGGCTTAGGGGCTGTTTCTACTAAAACATAATTTACCAAATGCACTGCAAATATTTTTAAAGACTTGCAGTCTGAACAACTCTAAGGATGCACCCCATTTTACTACATGCAGTGTAAATAGTTTCAAGACCTGTGACAGATATCAAGCACTACAGCCTACAGGTTCATATCACTACATGACTATTTGGAAGGAACCATATAGAGTGCCTTTTTCCTCTTTTGAGTGAGCATTTACTACAAAGGGTGTTGGCATTCAGAGAGAGAAAGCGAGTGAGAGAGTTTACAGTGAATTTAGGAAGCCAAATTTTATAAACATCCACAAGCTCCATCATGAGATCATATAAGTTCGAAAAGGCACTATCCAACACCATTCCAGCAATAGAAGGGTCTTCAGCTCCATAAAGAAGACTACATCACACCAAAGTAAAAGGGAATAGTCAATTAAACTAGAGATGTGGATATAAGGCTGGCTCATAATTACATGTATACAGAGTAAAGGTAAGACTATAAGATACTACAAAATCCAGTGACTTGGCCATCAAACTTTTTAAAAATATGTATTCAGAAGGGGCAAAATAAGCTATTTTCTTCTTTTCCACCAATTTCTCAAAGGATCTAGCTAAGTGCTAATGAATGCCTTAAAATCACTGGTTAAGAATCAATGAAAAAAACTTTTATTGGAAATCATGATGGAAGTACACTGATAATATTTTTTCCCACAAAATTTCCACTTTTGATTTCTTAAACAGTGTCCTAAAGGCATTTGTTAGCATTCTCCTTTCTCAAATAATTAAAAAAAAAAACTCCCATAGGAAGGCCTCAACAGTTTTGCCCACACATACACATACAGAGATAGAAGGAGAAATAAAACTTAGGTCAAGAAATTATACTATTGTAGGGGTACGCATAGCAAATATAAAGTATCAAAGAAGCAGAAATTCATAAAAAAAAAACAATATCAAACAAGTTAATTGGGAGATTACCTAGTAACAACACCCATTACCTATACAAGATGTTTGTTGCTCCTCAAATATGACACCCCCATCTTAAGATCATCTTTCTACCACACAAAGGAATGGACACGTATTGGTAGTTTCAGAAAATATGGAATATAAAGAAACTCAACTTAATAACCGAGTAGCACCGGCAATGCCACTAAAAATTTACATGATTTAAGGCATAGTTGCCCAATAATGTAGCTAACAGAGGTTAGGAGTATTTTAACTCATTATATGAGATAAAATAATTACTAAACAAAGAGAATACTCCAGCTAATTAAAAATAACCAAAACCACCCCTTATACAGATTATATATATATATATATATATATATATATATATATATATATATATATATATTTGAAAAAAAAATCACCTGTATGTAATATTAACATTTCTTGTTAATCATTTTGGGAATAGCAAAACATTTCTGAATTTCTTATAATTTTGATAAAATAATTAAAAAAAGAAGCACTAACAACCAAATGTGCAATTTATTTTATAGATTTTCTTCTTTCTTAACCACCAACCAACTTTATATATATCTCTTACTTTCAACCATTAACATGGTGAAAAAAATAAATTATAATTACTACCCTAAACAGGATCTTAGATCTTAAATGAATCATCATGTGAAATCCCCATTCGCTCCAAAGATAGATTATCCAGTACGGTATCTAATTTCCTGTTCTGATCTCGAACTCCATTTTCATAACCTGTCTGAGAATTACTCTCTAATTATGGTTTTAAACCAAAATACCTTTTAAAAGGTTAAAGCCACTTACGTATATAATATAAAATCTCCATTCTTTTCTTCAATGATGGAATATATATTGTGCCTTGGAGATGGTTCCCCTGATCTTAAACTAATTTATTAAAAACACTGATTAATAAGCCCTTATTATTATTAATCAAATTGCACCATAGTTGGATTGATGTTCCTTCTTTTTCACCACAAGACAAGGTTGGACTGAATTTCCCTAGAAAATGACTAGTCATAAAGAAATAATTGCTGCGTTATGTCATGCTAAGTTATATCTAATCTTTTATTGCAACTTATATATTTTACCCTTGCTTGCAAGTGTTCTACAAATCCAAGGTCAGGGATTTTCATTATATCTATTAGTGGGTCAAGCCATGCAATAATAATTAATTAAGAGTTGTTGGACATATGTTATCATATTACCTTGCAAGTAAATGTTACACGAAGCCTATTGTCATTTATGGTCAAAGTCACTTTCATTGCTAAAAGGATAACACTTTAGCAGGAATATTGGATACAGAATGAGCTATTAGTCATTAATTAGGAGTATGTTTAAAAAATAAGCAATTGAAAAATAAAAATTATATTTAATTAGACTGACATTTTTTATATTGATTACCTTGTTAGATTAAAATAATGGTCCAGTTTGAATCTCAACTTTTTCTTTTCTGGCAGAGGGAGGGTTAGTACTCACTACTAACCACTCTTTCAGTCTTTTGAGTCTTTTCTAAATATATAACCAATAAAATGTTTGCTGAGTGCGTGTGTTTAGCCAGAGTAAATCTAAATGAACAAAAAAAAAAAAAAAATCAAATTATCGATATCCACATGCAGCTCAACACAAAGAAATAACATTTTAACAAAATGAACCAAAGAAATAAAAATGAGTGCATGTGTCTCAGCATCCTGAATTTTATACAAGTATTAATTAGGATGATCACACAAAGAAATAACATTTTAAGAAAATGAAATAAATTGTGTTGCAATATCCATATCCACATGCAGCTCAACAATAAACAAAATAAATCACTTGACTCCAGCATCACACCAGCATAAAAAGACCCTGCCAATCCCCAACATCATAAATTTTCTTTGTAATACTAGTATCCAATGGCAAACTAGGTGTGCCCATGCACCATTAAAAAAATGTTACCTCAGTAACACTTATAGAGACTTAAAAGCAGACAACCACAACCAGACTCAAATCACAAACCTGTACACTGAGGCACAAAAGCTCTGCAAGTCTCTTCAATGTATTTCTTGCATAGTATTTTGATACAACAAGAATATTCTGAAAGGTAGGAAAAATGCTCCATATTAATGTTCACAAAAATAAGAATAAAACATAAAGCATATCATACAATACCAACCAACAAAATTGATGGGGTGAGCAGAAATATAATGGCATCAGTTATTTACATGTTCAATCATTCTTTGCCTCAACTCTTATGCTGCTTTTTCACCCAAAGATTCCTAGAGGCCTTCTCATTCTCAAAATCACTCTTATATGTATCCCATACATTTGTCCATTGGATAACCTCCATGGTAACCAGCTGTTTCAAGATACTGCATACAACCTCCTGTAAACCAATAATCTACAACTTCCTTGTATCCCCTTGTATCCAAAGAAAAAGAGCATTTAACCACAAAATAAAGACCAATACAATAATACAGATTGTTACTACCAACTATTTAAAGTATTAAAAGAGGAATTGAAGTCTACGAATCACACAGGTGGCATTAGCCAGCCTGCTGACAGTCATTCAAGTCTGTACCCACTTTACCATCCAAAATTATTGGAGACACCATATTACTTAGTCTTAGACGCAAACTTTTGAACAAGGACTTGTTATACGGGATAAAATACATGTGAAAACCTGAGTTGATACTTTTAATCAGCAAATTTTGTGCTCACCTCTGGCCATTTTGGTATTGTTTATGAGAAAACCTTTGAGCATTATAGTCTGATACTGATGCATATCCTATAGTGTAATCATTTTCACAAATTTGGTGCCTCCCTTCGACGTTTCTGGAACCAAGGTATTTCAAAAATTTGGTCCAAGTAGGTCAAGAAAGAATGATGGAAGAAGCCTCGTGCAGAAGGCTGCCTTCTTAATAAAAATTTGAATGCCCATTATAGAAACCTTAAACATAACATTAAAAAAATCCAAATTGTTTTCCCTTCAGATAAAAAAATGTTTATTAGAGAGAAGAAAGAAACAATGCAATGAGATAAATTTCATAAAGATGGTTCCATAGTATGGGAAGGAGAAAACTTACACTCATAATTTGGCTCCTAGTCCATTATACTGTTCAAAGCTTATAACAAGTCCAACAAGTCCATGGAACAGGTTGTCAAAAGACTAGCACAGGCTCGTAGTCCTTTCATCTCCCTAACCACAATACTAGATAGAAAGGAAAACTAACAAATAAGGTGCAGAGTCAACAATATCCAGCAGTACAAATTACTTACTTCATGACTCGAGTTACTTCACGCCGAAATGGAGGCCAAGGCCATGAGCTTCCTCGCTCCCCACCCAAACATCCTCCAAATAATGGACGCCTTCGAGGACACCGACTCCTGCTCAATCGTCCTGGAGCTCTGCCAGCCACACACTCTCTTGGAACACATTGCTGCCGAAAGCCCCTTGTCGGAACCCCACGCCGCCTCTCTCCTCAAACAGCTTTTGGAAGTCGTCGCGCACTACCATGCCCTGGGACTCGCAAACAGGGACATCAAGCCGGACAATCTCCTGTTCGATGAAGGGAACAAGCATAAGCTCTCTGACTTGGGGTCCGCGGAGTGGTTCGGTGACGAAAGTAGCATGAGCAGTGTGGTGGGGACGCCCTATTACGAAGAAACTAGGGTTTTCGCAGAAGAAATTTGGGAGAAAGAGGAACGGAGTGAGAGCCTAGAGGATTGACATTTATGTAATTAACCTAATACGTACCCGTTATGTATTCTAACACACGACTTTCACTCAATTTTCCTTTATTTGTCCTATTTTAACACACTACCAAAAAAATCATGTAGTATGTTACCCTATCACATGGAAACATACATTCCAAAGATACCTTTTCTGTTACAAAAATGAATTGGAAATTTGGAATCTGTTCTAATCTAGGCATTCTTTCAAGCTTGGTCATTTTATCATTTACAATTATGCAGAATGCCTCCAAAATGTAGAGTGACGTAAAGTTTTCATTGTTAACTTGGATGCATCGTGTTAAAACTTGTATAATTATTGGCATTGTGATCCTTCAAAGTTAAAAAAAATATTCTTTGGTTTCATCATCGACCTTGTCATATCAACAACAATGATCTTCTCCTCCTCAGTTAGTTGATCAGCATATGGGTGTCCACAGAATGATCTAACCAAAGCATGATTATGGCTACCACATATTACATTTACAATCCACCCTTGACCTCCTGGGACTGGTTTGGCTCGTAGCTTAAAAGGACATTCACATTTTCTCGTGCTACTTGTCGATGGTACGAAACCTTTTCTCCATGATCTATACTTTCCGCTCCTTTCACAACCAATTATAACATATGATGTTATTCCCAACTTGCCATTTGACATGCCACTTCTAATTATGACAGCTACAAAACAATTCTCATATGCAACTGTACGAGCCCATTTCAATACGTCCTCACGGGAATCAAACACCTACCAAAACGGAGAATTAATTTTTAATCTACTAAATTCATTCATTTAACAACTTTAACTAATCTCAAAATCATATCAATACCTCAAACGTCTTGAACGCTGCAGAACAATCAACTAAACAATTATCATTTTCTAGGACATCATTTTCTTCTTCACTATCTTCATTCATATTAATATCTTCAGACATAATACTCTCATACATTCACTAGTCGTAATCCATCTTCACAAATCAAAAAGTAATTCTTACATGAACAATCCAAAGTTACACAGAGTAATAATATTTAACAACAATAAAATCATAAAGTATTACAAATACATATAGATTACAATATCAATTTCATTAATCAAATAATCAAATTTACAATTAAAACATCCAATTTACAATAATATAATAACCAAAACAATCACAATAAATCATAACATACCTAATTATCCAATGAAAAATACTAATTCATCCCCAAACTTTAAAAGAGATACACATTTTTTTTCATTTAATATTAATATCTATTATAATCCTTTTTTTAAATTAATTTTCTAAAATTTTAAAAAAATGACACATATAGATTATGTAATCCGTATGTGTCATTTTCGCCAAACGTTGTTACGGATTCTGTAATCTGTATCATCTAAACGGATTACACAATCCGTATACAGTAAACAAATCGTACCTCAAAGCCACCACCACCTCCAGCCTGAGCACCACCAACAACGCTCCGACGAAGCTTAACAATGAACACACCCACAAATGACAGCCTCTACAACAATGAACGGCTCCAACCTCCACAATGGACTTTACCCCACTCTTTCACAGCAAAATGAAAACATACACCATGCCATGAAACTTAAAGTTGTAGTAGGGGTATTTTGGTCATTAAAATAAAATACATATTGTATGAAGAAAATAATATAGTGTAGGAAGCAACATCCTTCCTCTTTTCTAATTTATTGGGCCTTACGCCTCACGTCCACCATTTATCTGCCAGATATTTTTACAGGGCAAGTGCTATTTCTACTCCCCCTTTTGCTAATCCACTCCCCTTTCGAATTTGTTTACCCAAAATACCCTCTTACCAGAAAACCTATTCTTGAAATTATTTACACTCACCTCTACGTGATTCAATTATGATTATATTGCGACATCATTACCATTATTGATGTAAATATACATGTGTATTCTCTCTGCACTACTAGAAAAATAGGTTTCAACATCGCTAGATTAACATCGGTTATTGAGAAAATCGATGTTAACGAAAACGCGGTGGCAATTTTGTAATTAAGATGACATTGTTAACATCGGTTTTCACCAAAACCGATATTAAGTTGTTTCTCGTAACATCGGTTTCCTAAGTTTTTAAGGAAAACCGATGTTAACGTCATCCTTTTAACATCGGTTTCCTAAGTTTTTAAGGAAAACCGATGTTAGCGTCATCCTGTTAACATCGGTTCCCTAAGTTTTTAAGGAAAACCGATGTTAACAGAAGACGTTAACATTGGTTTCATAAAGAGAACCGATGTTGTCATTTTTTAAATAATAGGTCCTGTCACCCAAGTTTAACACAATCCCGCGCGTACCTACAGAGAAACCTCATCTCACTCTCACTCTCATCTCACCGTCACTGTGCTTCTAGGATTTTCTCAGTCTCGCAGTCGAACTTGAAGGTCATCTCGTTGTTGGCATCTTGTTTGGCTCGAAGGTCATCGCGTTTTGGTCGAAGCTCATCGCGTGTTTGGATCGTCTCTCCATCCCAGGTTTGTAGCCTTCTTGCACGGAATGTTGATGTGTCTGGCAAGTGAATGTTTGTTTTTGATGTTGTATTAGCAATTTAAGGTAATGTATGGGTTTGATGACTCACCGTGGTGTGATTTTGCTGTTGTTGCTCACCTAGTGCTTGATAAAATGCCTAAACTGTGTATGATATTAGAATGTGGTTCTGACATTGTGTCCGTGTCTGCAAGTTACAATGTATGTTCACATGAACCTCATGCATGGCTAGATGGTGAGTGTTCAAGTTGACTTGGATATTTGTTGGTGCTTAATTGCTTGGTTTTTCATATATCCTTGTGATGAACATATCGCCTAGCTTGGTGGTTTTTCATGAGGAGGTTGATACTCAGGTGGTGGCTTCTCATGAGGTGGTTGGTATTCTGGTGGTGGTTTCTCATGAGGTGGTTGATATTCCGGTGGTGGCTTTTCATTGGGTGGTTGATACTCTGGTGGTGGCTTCTCATACGGAGGCTGGTACAGTGGTGGAGGGTAGAGTGGAGGCTTATATAATGGTGGTGGTTTTTCAGTTGGGGGAGGCTCATAGGTGGGTGGAGGTTCAAATATGGGTGGTTTCTCAATTGGGGGAGGCTCATAAATGGGTGGAAAGAAATTAATTTAAGGTGAGTGTACACAAGTCATGTCTCAGTTTGAGGTGAAGAAAACTG
>PYAF01004983.1:263930-288184 GCA_007407185.1 Glycine tomentella | reverse complement strand
TGACCATAATAAAAAAAGATATATAAATTTAGTTTTTACTTTTAAAAAAATAATGTTCCTTCATTTGTCAATAGTCTTTTTTCTTATTATCACCACCACAACTATCTTTCTCACCATCTTTGACATTACAGGGATAAAAAACATATTTAAACCTATTAAGATTATACAATATTTTGGAAGATTAAAAGTACATTAATTTTTAATATATTTCTTATTCAAATTTTAATGTTGTTCGTATAAGTATTTGTAATCAATAGTAGATGCATGTGAATTAGAATTTATTATTTTATTTTAGGAGAATTATAATTGTTGGTAAACTATGGAGAATAAAACATCTAGCTAAGAGATCTTCACTAATGGGTTACGACCTAATCTCACAAGTAAATTTGATACTAGAATTATGAGAGTCTACATAAACTTATAAAACTTGTGAAAGTTGAAAAAATTAGGAGGTGGCTCATACGAAAGAAACAAGTCAAAGTACATCATGCATTAGAATAATGAAAAGCAAATGAAGCCGAAAGATATATAATATATTTTATTCATGAGACACATGCACGTAGGCATTAACACACCACGAATATGCATGCCATGCATTGTATTTTCAAATGCACGCACAACATATACAGATAAAGGCAGAAGGAACACACACATACAATAAATATAGCACGGGTCTTATTCTGTATATATAGTATTTATATATAGCTAGTTAGACCCATGAATGCATATATAGAAGTTAATAATTATGGATCGGATCTTGAATTAAGGATATGGTCAAGCATCGGAGACGGCCAAAGACAGGAGTTTAGGGATCCACGTTGCAGGAATGGAGGCTGTGGTGTCACTAATAACCTTCACAGATGCGCCCTTAACGCTAGGCGGATACTGCACTAGGCGATTGAGAGCAAGAAAGAAGAGGGGTGGTGAAACTTTCTTCCAGTCGTCTTTGATGGCGCTGTAGCCAAGCAAGACCTTAGTGTCCTTATTTTTATACTGTTCCACTATCTTTTTAACCTGCCGCACCAAGCTTGCAACTGGTTTGTTAGTATGTTGAGGTTCAGAATCAACGAAGCACTGAAACACAACAGTTCCAATCCAAGTTTGATCAATAGCTTTGTACAAGGGCAAGTAGAAACCCTCATTGGTGTCAGCATCTGGAGCTAAGGAAGCCAAAAACCCAGTGGTGCCTAGAGTTTCCCTTAGGCCCTTTATGAGATGCTGAATGCATTTAACAAACATATCTTTTTTGCAATCGATTGTGGTGTAGTTAACATCGATTCCATCGATGTGGTAGTCGTTGATAATGTCGTGGAGTGTGGTTGTGGCATGGAGAATCCAATCATCGGCACCACCACCAACTTTGAAGGTTTGGTTTCCTCCGATGCTGACAAACACTTTGACTGGCAGATCCGAGGCATCACAATTTTTCTTGAACTCCTCGATCACTTTGGGAGTGACTTTGTCTGTGTCCCACTTAGGTATGAACTTTCCTTTACCAGAGTCTGTGGCAAATGCCAGACACAGTTGGTACTCGGTAACATCACTAAAGATGTCAAGCCTTGTCAGAAAGGAGTCATCACTATGGTATTCACGGATCACTTTATTGGAGCTGTCGCAGGACGCCATTATATTTTATATGGCAAAAATCGAAAAAGTGCTGTTGCTATTGCTTTTCTTTTGTGGCTTTGGTTGGTGTGATGATATCGACCCCACTCCTTCCTCTTATATAGATCAGCTCAGGACTTTCGATCTATTTTTTAAATATACTAGTTGAATTATACAAAATTGGAATCTTTTGCCAAAAGTCTCCTCAAATTGGTTATGATATATTTATTTCAGTTGGAGATATAAATATTAGATAACCAAATAGTGCATGTGTATCGATAACTTCAAATTTTATTTTATTTTTGTGGCCCAATTTATAACGTTGCAGAATGCAGACTTGCAGGATATAAATCGTAGTTCAAACCATTAATATACAATGACATAACAAAATAACATTTAGAGAAGAAAAATGTAGCTAAACAATGTTAAGAACTGAGGCATATTATAGTAGTGATGGATAATGGGGACTACCTCCTAAGAAATTAACAATGATACTTTGAATTTGATGAAAAGAAAACAGGAAATACGTACAATATGGAATTTGAAACAGAATCAGAATAATAATAGGGTCTGAGACCTTGTTGCACTTGCACTACAGACCTTAATTTCCCAGAAGGTAAAAAACACTGTAGTCTTGTGAACAAGTATAATGGGCTTGGATTAGATTCAATTTTTCCAGAATTAATTCAAATTTCACGATGAAAGCCAAAGTAACTAATAGTTGCTTTCACCTTTTCGATTTTCCACTATTAAATTTTGGGAGTTCGACATGGAATTGTGGTAGTTATCCAAACAGTCTATACTTCTTCCACTAGACGGATAAACTAAAGAAAAAATAGATCATGCATTGATAGTGTAAAACTTTACATGGCTATCTAATCACAAAATATTATGTACAGTAAGTTTGTTAAGTTTTACAATAATAATATTAAAAGTCATACGGGCAATTGTCTCTGATGGTTGATAGTGTATAAATGTTGACACTAAATAAATGTAGTCATTAAATTATTGAATACTCTTCCACTATCGGGACTTTTAAACTTTTCTTAATAGAATCTTGAAGAGATGTTTTAATTAAAATTTTGGCAACATATAACCTCCTCCTTTCCTGGGTATCATGATCAGAATTGGTGAAAGTTACAGAAGTGAGAACTAGTCTCCAATAGAGCTTTTGTGCACCAAGCTTGTTGCCAACTCTATCTTGTTGACACACTGAAGCTCAATGAAGAAGGGAAAATGTAAAGCAAAGAAATGGTTTCAATCAGAATCACCATTGAAGCCACAGTAGCCTTGGGGTTCACCAACAAACCACACAACAAATTGTTCCTCAAAACCATCACACATAATGCGGTTAAGATACTTGTGCAGTAACATACTTCATGCTTTTCATATAAGAATGTAACCACTACATAAATATGCGCATTGACAAGAATAAAAGAGTAAATCAATATGTTGATTTACAATTTTAAAAATGATAGAAACGATACTACAATGAAGAAGGAGCATACCTCCGCTTCCGATTTGACGATGGCCGCACACCACGTTGAAGCGAGATGCGGGAGGCACAACTGAGACAGAACCCACGACGCCAAAGGCTCACTTCAACTTTCAACACAGAGGCCACGACGCAGGAAGTCTGGGTCAGGGGGTGAGTGGGTGCGCTTGCCGGAGACAACTAGGGTGACGGTCGGTGGGGAGGGAGAGCACCTTAAGGGATGACAGTAGGTAGGGCACGAAAAGGATTCCTACAATGTGCTGACAATTTTAAAAGTGAAAATGGAGACAACGAAGATTTTACACAAAAACGTGGTTATTCTTCAATTTTTTGACGATTTCGAAGACGGTCATAGGCAAAACGTCTTTGAATAGACAAAAACTAAGATGGTTAAACAAAAATCGTCGTTGTTTTGAACATACAAAGACGATTTTGCACATACCGACTTTGAAATGTTCATTTTAATTACAACCGACTTTGAATGTCCATCATTAAATGCCCCATTTGTAGTAGTGCCCATACAGAAATACATAAAGCCAGTAGGACATTCTTTATGATATATTTATATCTGTAGGAGATATAAATATTAGATAACCAAAAGTCTACCAAAAACACAACTAGAAACTAAAACATAATATGGCCACAATATCTTGTAAAAAAAAAAAAAACTAATACCTAACTAATACCAAACCAGAACTCAAATTCTCTTTGCTTGAACTAGATCGTTGGATTGATTGATTGTTTAGTCTTCCATGATCATCATCAATGGAAGACCCACAAAATTAATGCAAGAAAATGGAAGAACAAAAATAAAAATAAAGAAGAAAATGAAGAACAATGAGAGAAAACATTTTAATTCTGAAAACTTAAAAACAAAATACAAATTCTATTTTTGCTAAAATGTAGTGTGTTTCTTTACTAACTAATTGCACTAGTAAATAGTGATTGAGTCATTAGGAAAGGATGGGCCATGAATAGACCCATCTAATCTAATTAATTATGTTAATTACACTAATAAAAATCCAACTCGCAACCCAAAATTCAAGTGCAGAATTTCTGACTTCCAAACCTAAAATGACATAATTGACCTTGGCTTATCTCTGACAAAATTATATATTTTTTCCTTATCTTTCCAAGGACTATTCATATGTGACATTTGGAGTTCTGTAGAGCTCTCTAGGTCTTGCACAAGGATGATAGGTCAAGTGAACATAAAATCCGAAAATAAGCAACAATTAGTAATTAAGTCCACTTATTTGTCTAAGAAAAAAAACTAAATTAAAATGAAAAAATAAAAATCGAAAAGAAGTCAAATAAACTAAAAAAAAATAAAATAAAAATATTAAACTAAAAATACTCAATCAAAATTATATTTACACATAAGCTAATACTAAATGATATTATTTTATCGTTGACCAAGCTTATTCTAAAAGCCATCTTCTTCTCTAAAAAGTATGTGGTGGATCATTGGATGCATCATGTATCGTACGTGTTGAGCATCAGTTTGTAGAGGCTGCCGGGGACACATAGTGGGTTTTTAAAATTATACAAATACACCGTGTTCTTTTTCTCTTTATCAATCTTACATATTTCCTTTTTTAGTCTTATGACTTTATTGGTCTAGCATTAATTTCTTTTATTTTTCTGACACCAAAGGAATATTTTCATGTGAGTTTTAGCATTGACAAATCTTCTTTGATGAAGCTTTGAAGGCTATACGACCTAATTGCATTTAATAATGCTGAGAGTACTTTCTTAAAAGTGAAAATCTACACCATTTCTGAACATCGCTCAAGCTCCACAATGTCTATAACAAGAGTTATAATTTTTTTTATACAAATGGTTTAAACACAAAATTCACATTCTTCATTTTTTGCTTTTATGTATCTTTCTTCATATTTAACATACCCATCTCATATATCCCGTCTTTGTTGTAGCCGAGATTTCCAGGTGCACCAAAATGAAAGAAAAATTTGGGCATCTTACGATTCGGCAAATAACTCTGCGAAGGGTGTTAAATTTCATTGTTAGAGAGACCTCAACAATAAGAGTAACTCGCCTCCATGCTGGAACCTTCCCATTTCTAGTTTCATAATAATAATAACGATGTGAGAAAATCACGTACAAAAGTAGATCCAAGCAAAATGCAGGAACACTTTTGGAATTGAGATCAGATCTCGATTCAATCTGCGAAGACAAACTTAACTCTCGATTCAATCTGCGAAGACAAACTTAATTTTAGTCTTCTTATTTTTTAATTGAGTCATTTTGTTTTCAACTTTTAAAAAATTCACAATTTTAATTTTCTTATCTTTTAATTGAGACATTTTATTCTTTATTTTTTAAAAAGTTTACAATTTTAATCCTCTTGATCAATTTCAGACTTGTTGAATTAATGTATATTTTTTATTTTGTTTTAAAATAAATTAAGCTTGTGAACAATTAAATAACTTTTAAAAAATATTTTTCATATGTATAATAAATAAACAATTATCAATCAACATTTACAAAATATATAGATCAAATGTTTGAAATTGATGATAATAACTAAAATTGTTGTTTTTAAAAAGAAATAAGAAAAATAATCTGTCACATGTTATTAATATCGCAGACAAATATACTCGATGTAATTACAATTGCTACCTAGACAATTTAAAAATCTTGATGTTATCCAATTCACAGTACAATATTTCTAAATTCAAATAAATTTTCAAAACTCAGTCTCTTGAACTAATGTTTTGAGTTTGAGTTTTGTGATCAGAAAAATTTTATTGAGAGAAAATATCAATCACACCCAAAGTGGCCAAACAAGTTCCTACACAAAGATTAATTAGTCTTTTTTATTTATTTCAAGAGATCAAAAATATTTTTTATTTTTTATTGCAACTGGATAAATTGATTAGATTTTTCACTGATAAACTAGTTGAATCATGAAAAACTGGAATCTTTTGCCAAAAGTCTACTCAAATTGGTTATGATATATTTATATCAGTTGGAGATATAAATATTAGATAAACCAAAAGTCTACTCAAATTTCTGATGCATAAACAAAAAAAAAAAAAAAAAAAAAAAAAAAAAAAAAAAAAAAAAAAGTCTACCAAAAACGTACACAACTAGAAACTAGAACATAATATGGCCACAATTTCTTGTAAAAAAAAAGAACTAATACCTAACTGATACACACATATAGTGAAAACGAATTTATGAGTTGTTATTTTGATGTGGATTAATTTTACATAACTAAAAGAATGAAATTGTTGCTTCTACCATTTTTTTTCTCTCTAAATAAATTTGTAAAAAAATGCATCTATTTTTTTAATAAATCGATATCTTAAACTTTTAAACTAAATAAAGAATTAACACTTTGTTGTTTTTTTTCAAATATAATCCAGCTTTTAAAATGATATGTTGGAATATAGTGAATTAGTATTGTTTCATTTTTTTTATTGGCTATTAATACTAGTATTTGTTAATGAGACGACTTTGAACTTATGACATTTTCTTTTCGTCCTTTTATTTTTAACTATGAAGTTAACTTTATAACTTCTTAGTATTGCTTAATTATTACTTTAAAGAAACTGTTAATATTAGTTATTAAAATAAAATATATGATATTTTAATTGATAGATAATTAGTTTGTTGCTTAGACTTATTAAGTGAGTATTAGGCATGACAACGGGGCGGGGCAGGGGTGGGTATTGCATTCATCGTCCCTGCCCCTACCCCCAAACCCACTCCCCACCCTCGCCCCCGCCCCCGATACTCGTCGGGTTTTAAAACTTATCCTTATTCCTGCTCCGTTGGGGATCGGGTTTTCCCTGCCCCGCTCCGTCCCGCCCCCGCTATTTGATTAAAATTTAAAAAATAAAAAAAAATAATATAACTTTTTTTATTGAAAATCGGACCAAAAAGCTAATTACTGTAAATGATAGGAACACTTCAAAACAACCAAGAGGGGGTGAATTGGTTGAATCTTGGTAAATTAAATTTTTCAATTCAGAGTTTTTACAGGATCTTTATCACTTTAAATATATTTTTGAAACCAAGAATCTTGTATTCAATCAAATTCCTCTGTCAAGAATTCAATAAGCAATTTAAAACTTTCTATGCAATGTCACTTGATTCACAACCAAAACAATTTAGAGATGAAGAGAAAGGAATAAAGATCAGCCACAAATTTTATAGTTCACTTCAAACACTATGAAGCTATATCCAGTTCTTCCACTCAACACTAGAGTAGAGTTCCACTATTGCAAATAATATTCTTACAAGATGTTACAAGCCTCTCTTTATCAACCCTAGATAAAGTTCAAAAGTCTAAAACATTATTAGACCCTTAGAGACCAACTCAAAAACTGAGAACACTACTCAGCAACCCTTAGAGAAACATTATCTCTAATCTTCATGTAAGAACCCAATTTACAATAAGCTAATCTTTACAGAAATCAATTAAAAGATTTACGCCTTCAAAGAATAAGGAAAGATTTCACTTGATAATCCAGAAAACATATGCATATGAATGATTCAACATGTTGAAAGAAAGATAACAGACTCAATGCATCCCTTTCCTTATGCTTTGAACCTTAATGATGCTTCACTTCTTTAAGATCAAAAACCTATACGAATTTGTGAAGCCAAAATGCTTTTTGAAACCCAGAAATACACTAAAGAAAGCTTAGTAGTGTTTGTGATTGCTCAGATTTCAAAATTCTCAAAATTTTTTAAACACAGAGCAAGAGATTCTATTTATAACAGCTTTCTAACTGAAAATAATCGATTAAACACGCTCCTGTAATCGATTATTTCGCATATGTAATTGATTAAATCAAGAATGTAATCGATTAAAGTGCTCCTGATATGTTCTAGGTTTGAGCTATGAACAATGTAATCGATTATTCCGTGAAGTAATCGATTAAGACAGACAGTCATGTTTCTATAAATGCACTGAGTAATCGATTACGAAATTTGGTAATCGATTAAGACAGACAATCCTATATTCTCATATGTACTAAGTAATCGATTAAAACGATACGTAATCGATTAAATCAGCAGAACATGTAATCCATAGGCATAGATGTAATCGATTACAAACTCATGTAATCGATTAAGACAGTCAGTAAGATTTTCATTTTAGCCTATGTAATCGATTAATTAGATATGTAATCGATTACAATGTTCTTGATTTGTTTTCCAGAAGGCACGAAGAACAAAATAATCGATGCCATCAATGTTGTAATCGATTAATGCAAGAAAACATCATTTTTCCAAAAACTTTTCTTTTTAAATGCCTTACTTGTTAATTGCTTTTACTTAGACCTTCAATCTAACAATCCTAGATGAATGATTATGCATGATATGCTCTTGGATTATCAGATTACACAACTTCCCTTTTTACATGAATCAAATTGATCTTCATAGCTTCTTTGACATTTTTTCAATGAGGCATGTTGAAAGCACAAAACACCAAAGCTTGATCATTCCCGCCCCCGCCTCCTCTTTTGGCTACCGGGGAAAACCTGAATCCGAACCCGAAAAACTCAGTTTCCCCCCGGTTAAATCAGGATGGATTCGGATGAATACTCACGAGTTCAGGTCCCGCTGCCATGCCTAGTAAGTATGCCTATTATGGTTTTTGTACTTTTTATTAGGCTTATTACGTGAGTATAGACAAAAGGAAGATATTATATTTAAAGAAAGGTACCAAACATACCCCATACAGAAATATATAAAACCAGGACATTCGTTATGATATACTTATATCAGTAGGAGATATAAATATTAGATAACCAAAAGTCTACCAAAAACACAGCTAGAAACTAAAACATAATATGGTCGCAATATGAGGTAAAAATAATAAGGAACTAATATCCAACTGATACACGCATAGTGGAAACAAATTTATGAGTTATTCTTTTGATGTGGATTTTTTACATAATGATGTGTTGCTAGCACATCTTAATTTTTAGTGTTAATTTAGTTATAATTCAATCAATAATTAGGAATATAGGCTAGAATTAGTTAAGTTTAATTAATTATTTGTTATTGTCTCATTTTATTACTATTTTGTTAATCCATAGCCAAAAAGAGGAGAAAAGAAGCAAAGAAGAAAAGCTTGAATGTCTCGAACATTCCACGCGATCAGCATGGGAATCCACGCGGTTAGCGCCAGCTTGCCAGGATCAGGCCTTCAACTCGAATAGCTCACGCTATCAGCGCCATAGTCCGCGTGGGTCGCACCAATCATCCAGAAAAACCAAGCTTCAGCTCGAACATCCCACGCGATTAGCGTGGGAATCCACGCGATTAGCGCCAAGTTGTCAATAGGAACCCTCAGTTCGAATCATCCACGCTATCAACGCTAGTTCCGCGCTATTAGCTCCAGGCTTCCAGAGCTGTTTATTCAATTCGAATAACCCACGCGATCAGCGTGGGATGTCACGCTACTCCTGCCACAACTATTCTATTTCCTGATTTTAAATTATTTGGCACGAAAATAAGAAGGAAAAAAAGGGTTTTGTTACCCTAATAAAGAGAAGAACGTGCAGGGATTAAAAAAGAGGCCATGGACTGATAGAAGGACACTTTTACATACCTTTTTACATACTTTTACACAGAGAAAACACAGTGAAGAAAAGATCGAAGCCAGAGATTGACGGAGGATTGAGAATTTTTGAATGCTTTTGTTGTCTTTGTATTTCTTGAGGTTAGGCATGAATATGTCTGGCTAATTTCTTTTATTGTGGTTAGGACCAAGAACCAATGTGAACTCCTCTGTAATTTGATTGGTATTAATATGAGATTATAATAATTGCTTTGTTTTACTCTGTTCTTCATTGCATCATTCATTATTAGATTTGGTCATTCTATTAAAGTTATGAGGGTTAGAGTTTGCAATAGGGATGTTGGGACTTTAATTTCTGACATGAGTAAAATAACAATTTTTACATTGCCTAGGGATAGGGATGTATGGTTGCAAAATTATATAATGTATTCTCTTAATGCTTAGCTTGATAGGGAATTACTAAGGAATTAGAATTTATGATTGGGTTAAAGGGTTAAAATCACTAAGGGATTAGCATTTAACTAATTACGAAAAATACATTCTCTGAGTAGTTAGAAATAATCAAATTTAATAACAAATCTACGTAAAGGATGTAGGGATCAAAGCGGAATGTGCCTTGGCCACAATTATTTCTCTTAACTGAATCACAATCAATTTAAATTTGCTTTTACATTCTTGTTAATTTTTGTAATTTATTTAATTCGCTCAATTTCACAACACAACATTATTCTTCCAACTTATTGTTTTCTTCCAATCTCTTAGACCGTAAGTTACGATAAAATTGGAAACTCAATCCCTGTGGATACGATACTCTACTTACTCACTCTATTACTTGGAACGAACGGTACACTTGCCGTTACGCAACACATAACTAAAAGAATGAAAGTGTTCCTTCTACTAATTTTTATTCTCTAAATAAATTTGTTAAAATGCATCTAGTTTTAAATAAATTAATATCTTAAACTTTTTAAACTAAATAATAAACAATTAACACTTTATTTGTTTTTTCAAATATAAGACTTTTTTTACCAAACTATGTGATTTCATTAAATTATATATCAAATAGGTGATTTTGACAACTATTTATTAAAGATAATGATTTTGACTTTTAACATAGGTTATAATCAAGGTTGTCAAAATCGAGAGTCTACGTAAACTCGTTGGAGCTCCGTAGACTCGACTCGTAGACTCAAATCGTAGAATCGTAAGAGTTTGCTTCATCCTAATATGCACCTGTTATGTACTCTGACACACGACTTCCACTCATTTTTCCTTTGTTTCTCCTATTTTAACACACAACCGAAAAAATCATGTAGTATGTTGCCCTATCACGTGGAAACCTACATTCCAAATATACCTTTTCTGTTACAAAAATGACTTGGAAATTTGGAATCTGTTCTAATCTAGGCATTTTTTCAAGCTTGTTCATTTTATCATTTACAGTTATGCATAATGACTCAAAAATGTAGAGTGACGTGAAGTTTTCATTGTTAACTTGGATGCATCGTGTTAAATTGGTACACAAGCTGTTTTTCCAGCATTGTTGACTCACTGTGAACCTTATTTATCATGTCTTTATTGTAAAAAATGCATCATTCTTTGAATTTGACTTCAATAAAAATATAGGGACATCAATTTAGTTCAAATGCTAACAATAATAACAATAATATAGCATAAACTAAGAACCCATGCCATATTATTTGGGATTCAAAGTACCCTTTGACTCAAAATTCAAGAGTAAACTCCAATAGGTGTAGCTCAATTTACAACATACGTTGAATTTGTGGGGGAGAATCTGGGTTCGATCCCCGCAGAATAGGAGAGGGGTGGGAAGTCTTAAGTGTGACTAAACCCCAAATTAATTAATTAAGGTTTGTTAATAAAAAAATCAAGGGTAAATAAAAGTTGAGTCAAAAAATGAAAAACTTTTAAATTAAATTAGTTAAAGTATTAGTCTAATGTCGGATGAATATCAAGGCACAAGTCAAATAATTATCTCTAGTAACCATCCACTTCAAAGTTCAAAGGCATTGTATTGGTACTTCCAATCATCAATGCAACTAGCTACAAAATTCTGAACCAAAAAACACAAAAGGGACACACAATAAACCTTCTCAATTGCGACTTAGCAACACCCAAGCACTCAAAATTGAAGAATGAAAAAATACGTTTTGCTGAAAAACTCTTTCTTATTGGTGAGAAGAGAGATCGACGTTTGGGTGATGTTGTTTTCTGATCGTTCCTATCACTTTTTCTTCTTCTTTAGAGACTATTCTCGAAATCCCTAATCCCAAACCATGTCTCCACACTACTACAAAAGCGCAATTCAAAGACGGTTCTAAACCCCATACAAAGACGGTTCTTCAACTGTCTTTGTATCCGAAGTCGTTAAAAATATTTGCAGTGCATGTGGTAAATTATGTTTGATATTTTTAATGACATATGTTGTAATATTAATAATTACAATAATTATTATAGTATTGAAATTTGAGAGAATAGAAATTAATACATTATCTCAATTTTTATACTTAATCAAATAGGAATGAAAATAATTATGGAACTAATGGAAATGATTAAAAATAGAGAAATATTAATGAGTTTTTTATTATAAAAAAATAATGTTTTTGTCCAAAATAAGAAAGAAAAAATCACTTTCTGGCGGTTTAAAAAACCGCCAGAAATAGAAAATGTGAAAAGTAAAAAAAAGAAGCCGCCACAATTTTTCTGGCATATTTACCAGCGTTCCTCTAAAAACAGCCACAATGTTTTCTGACATCACTACTTCTGACAATCGATCTTGACCGTCAGAAATTAATTTTGTGGCGTCCTTTAGCCGCCAAAAATGGCTTTTTTAGCCACCACAAATATATCATTTTTTTTGTAGTGAGGGACCATAATGAAGATATTATAAGAAAAAGGCCAAATGTGTTTGGTAAGGCCATTAATAGTTTAAGCATAATAAGTTTGCATGAATTATTAAATGTGCTTCATTGTTCATGTTTTTGTATATAACTGGTTTCAAAGGACAAGGAGTGTGGGGATTTTCACAAGTTTATTTCTGTGAGCAAGTTATGCACTTAGTTTGTGTCCTAAGGATTCCTCTCTTAATGCAGCAAGCACGGAAACACTTTGACAAGGCTAGCCTTATGGACTACCAGGTGCATTCTCAATAACAAATTATTTCTAATTTTCCCATGTAGATTCCTTTTGCTTTGAACAAGATGGATGCTATGCGTACTGCCTATGATAAAAATCAATTCAAGTAGAATGAAATCAATGGAAATATGCAATATTCCTATTGTTGTGGTCTGAACTTGAACACCCACCCATTTTTATATGTAGTTGACATATTAAAGCTGGTTGAAATTTTGTCTCCCTCATTTATAATCATGCTATGAGTATGTTGTGCTCCAACCTGATTTAACTGGAGTTTCATATACATGCTATGATTTTTATGTCTGAAGTGCATTAAAATGAGCAAAACCTTGTGTATATAGTGGAAGCACCACCTTAGCTAACGTAGTTAAACAATTTTCTGATTGATGGACGCTCTTATTCTTGTTTATTTTAATGCTTACACTACTAGCCAAGTAGTTTTTTTACTATTAACTGCTCATTTCCTATCCACTGCTTTAACATTTCAGGTTCAATTGTCCACTATATTATATGTATTATGCTTCCTAGTTACCTCCATCATTTTAATTAAATATACCCTTGTTTGTTCTTATTTTGCTACATTTACAATTTGGTTTAATTTTACTATTGAAAAGTTGTGTACATCCCTAGTGTCTTCCATGGAAGATGAAGACAAAACACGTGTTTTGAACCTCAATTGGTTAATGATGTTCAAACACTAATTGACTTGAATGTTGGCTTGATTTGTTCATAAACCAGGAATGTTTTGGCCAATAATTCATGTATTCTTTTAATTTTCTCATTTTTTATTTGACCAGAACATGGTTTTGTAGGGGTATTATTGCTTTTTTTACCCAGCTAAAGGTTTTATGGTAATGAGATTCTCTCCCTACAGCAAACCTATTACCCATATACTGCATGAGTATCAGAAGTTGTTAATGGAAGCAATCATTCAAAAGTTGTTAATTAAGCCTTAAATAAAACTTGAAATCCAACATTCTAAAACTCATCTTTGGCTACTTGTAAAAAAGGAAAATAGAAATATGATGAATTATGAATGTTGTCATTGTCAACGGGTGTTAACTTTTCCTGGACACTAGTAGTCATGGAAAGAACATATTTGAAAACTAGTAAGGAATAGAATGTCTATCCAAGCATTTTATTTTCTTATTTAAATATTTGGGGTTCTTAATTAGATTTTAACTTTTAATTTTTTTTTTGCATCTTCATGTCTATCCTCTTCTTATATGAGCCTCAAGGTGTTGTAGATATAGCATGTTGCCTTGTGCAGCTTATTTGGTACTTGAGATTTGAAAACTTGATCTGTCTTTGTTTTGCTATTTCATTAGCAGCACCCCTTTGGGCCATATATTGGTTACCTCAACTACTTTTTAGTTCATCTTTCCAAAATTATTGTAAAGTTCGCTTTTTTTTCTCTCTTTTCATTCTTTTTCAAAGTGAATTCCTGGGATTTTTTGTTTTCAATTGACTAGAATTTCAATTTGTCTTGCTGGGTCCCTGAGATTTGAAGTGTGTTGTTTTCCTTTTGGTGGGTGGATCCTAAGTTCATGAATTCCCTCTTTTCTCCATCCAATTTGTTTGCTGCTGAATAAATTAATTCTTTCTAGCAAAGGTTTGGGTCTCTAGTGCTGGAAAATTAATTTTTGCCACAATTCATGGTGTTTTTTTTTTAACTGAAGACCTTCAATTTTTTTTTTTAGAACATTGATGGTTTCTCACTCTTTTTGGATCATCCATGGATCCATACACTAGTCTTGATCATGCCCTCTTTCTGCTCACTCGAACCAGAACCAGGTTCTAATGATGATTCACAATTCACAGACACACACATGAAAATTGTGGCACCAAATGGTTTGTGTTGACTTTGTGTGCGTGTTTCTTTTTTTTTTTGTATGTTGAAGGTGTGACCTTGTTGTTGGTGGAGGTGTGAGTGAAAGACTTGCTTCTGAGCTGTTAGAACCGTTTCTTTCTCACCTCAAGAGTGCCAAGGATCAGATTTCCAAAGGTGGCTATTCCATCACTCTGCGTCCACCTGGTGGACATGCTCACTGGTTCACCAAAGCCACCAGGTTCTTTTCTTTTGATCTTGTGTTTTTGTTTGCAAAAATTAGGAGTTTTGAATTTTTTATAAATTGGATTAGAATGTTCTAAATGCAGAAAAAATGTTAATTTTGGATCAGACCAAAGGAATAAGGATTAGCCTCCTTTAATTACTTGTGTGTAGGTTATCATCATGTAAAATGATTTTGTAAAAGGAATAAGGATTAGCCTCCTTTATTTACTTAATTTTGCATTATTTATTTTCTTCTTATTTATAGAAATTATATAATTTTGTTATATAAATATAATTTATCATTTCATTTATGCTACTTAAATATAAGTTCTTGTAATATATTTTTTTTATAGAAAATAACATCCAACTAAGACGGTTGTAAGGTATAACTGTCTTAGAATAGTCACATTCTAAGACGATTATACCTAAGAATCGTCTTCGAACTATTTTCTATTTTATTTTAACATAGTCATTCTAAACAGTTCTTAGGTATAACCGTCTTAGGATGTGACTATTCTAAGACGGTTATACCAAAGAACCGTCTTAGAATCACTGTTTTTATTTTTTATTTTAACACAGTGATTCTAAGACGGTTCTAACGCATAACCGTCTTAGAATAGTCACATCCTAAGATGGTTATGCCTAAGAACAGTCTTAGAATCACTGTTTTGTATTTTTTTTTTATTTTAACACATCTATTCTGACCATTCTAAGACGGCTATACCTTAGAACCGTCTCAGAATAAGTGATTTTTTATTTTTTTTATTTTTTTCAACACCTTCTAAGACGGTTCAACGGGGAACCATCTTAGAATCATTTGTTACGAAAGAATGTCTTACTTTTAACGACTTCGGATACAAAGACAGTTGAAGAACCGTCTTTGTATGGGGTTTAGAACCGTCTTTGAATTGCGCTTTTATAGTAGTGTGGAGACATGGTTTGGGATTAAGGATTTCGAGAATAGTCTATAAAGAAGAAGAAAAATTGATAGGAACGAGCGGAAAACAACATCACCCAAACGTCGATCTCTCTTCTCACCAGTAAGAAAGAATTTTTCTGCAATACGTATTTTTTTCATTCTTCAATTTTGAGTGCTTGGGTGTTGCTAATTCGCAATTGAGAAGGTTTATTGTGTGTCCCTTTTTGTGTTTTTTGGTTCAGAATTTTGTAGCTAGTTGCTTTGATGATTGGAAGTACCAATACAATGCCTTTGAAATTTGAAGTGGATGGTTACTAGAGATAATTATTTGATTTGTGCCTTGATATTCATCTGACATTAGACTAATACATTAACTAAGTTAATTTAAAATTTTTTCATTTTTTGACTCAACTTTTATTTATCCTTGATTTTTTTTATTAACAAACCTTAATTACTTAATTTGGGGTTTAGTCACACTTAAGACTCCTCACCCCTCTCCTATTCTGCGGGGATCGAACCCAGATTCTCCCCCACAAATTCAACATATGTTGTAAATTGAGCTACACCTATTGGAGTTTACTCTTGAATTTTGAGTCAAAGGGTACTTTGAATCCCAAATAATATGGCATGGGTTCTTAGTTTATGCTATATTATTGTTATTATTGTTAGCATTTGAACTAAATTGATGTCCCTATATTTTTATTGAAGTCAAATTCAAAGAATGATGCATATTTTACAATAAAGACATGATAAATAAGGTTCACAGTGAGTCAACAATGCTTGAAAAACAGCTTGTGTACCAATTTAACACGATGCATCCAAGTTAACAATGAAAACTTCACGTCACTCTACATTTTTGAGGCATTTTGCATAATTGTAAATGATAAAATGAACAAGCTTGAAAGAATGCCTAGATTAGAACAGATTCCAAATTTCCAAGTCATTTTTGTAATAGAAAAGGTATCTTTGGAATGTAGGTTTCCACGTGATAGGGCAACATACTACATGATTTTTCGGTTGTGTGTTAAAATAGGAGAAACAAAGGAAAAATGAGTGGAAGTCGTGTGTTAGAGTACATAACAGGTGCATATTAGGTTGAAGCAGACTCTTACGATTCTATGATTTGAGTCTACAAGTCGTGTCTACGGAGCTCCAACGAGTTTATGTAGACTCTTGATTTTGACAACCTTGATTATAACCTATGTCAAAAGTCAAAATCATTATCTTTAATAAATAGTTATCGAAATCAGCTATTTGATATATAATTTAACGAAATCACATAGTTTGGTAAAAAAAAGTCTTATATTTGAAAAAAAAAAAAAAACAAAGTGTTAATTGTTTATTTAGTTTAAAAGTTTAAGATATTGATTTATTAAAAAAATAGATGCATTTTTTTTTACAAATTTATTTAGAGAGAAAAAAAATGGTAGAAGGAACAATTTCATTCTTTTAGTTATGTAAAATTAATCCACATCAAAATAACAACTCATAAATTCGTTTTCACTATATGTGTGTATCAGTTGGGTATTGGATCTTCCTTTTTTTACAAGAAATTGTGGCCATATTATGTTCTAGTTTCTAGTTGTGTACGTTTTTGGTAGACTTTTTTTTTTTGTTTATGCATCAGAAATTTGAGTGGACTTTTGGTTTATCTAATATTTATATCTCCAACTGATATAAATATATCATAACCAATTTGAGTAGACTTTTGGCAAAAGATTCCAGTTTTCCATAATTCAACTTGTTTATCAGTGAAAAATCCAATCAATTTATCCAGTTGCAATAAAAAAAATAAAAAATATTTTTGATCTCTTGAAATAAATAAAAAAGACTAATTAATCTTTGTGTAGGAACTTGTTTGGCCACTTTGGGAGTGATTGATATTTTCTCTCAATAAAATTTTTCTGATCACAAAACTCAAACTCAAAACATTAGTTCAAGACACTGAGTTTTGAAAATTTATTTGAATTTAGAAATATTGTACTGTGAATTGGATAACATCAAAATTTTTAAATTGTCGCGGTAGCAATTGGAATTACATCGAATATATTTGTCTGCGATATTAATAACATGATGGTGACAGATTATTTTTCTTATTTCTTTTTTAAAAACAACAATTTTAGTTATTATAGTCAATTTCAAACATTTGATATATATATTTTGTAAATGTTGATTGATAATTGTTTATTTATTATACATATGAAAAATATTTTTTAAAAGTTATTTAATTGTTAACAAGCTTAATTTACTTTAAATAAAAATAAAAATATATACTTAACAAGTCTAAAATTGATTAAGAGAACTAAAATTATAAACTTTTTAAAAATAAAGAATAAAATGTTTCAATTAAAAATAAGAAAATTAAAATTGTGAATTTTTTAAAAGTTGAAAACAAAATGACTCAATTAAAAAATAAGAAGACTAAAATTAAGTTGGTCTACTTAGATTGAATTAAAAAATAAGAAGACTAAAATTAAGTTGGTCTACTTAGATTGAATCGAGATCTGATCTCAATTCCAAAAGTGTTCCTGCATTTTGCTTGGATCTACTTTTGTAAGTGATTTTCTCACATCTTTATTATTATTATGAAACTAGAAATGCGAAGGTTCCAGCATGGAGGCGAGTTACAAGAAAGACGCGATATATGAGATGGGTATGTTAAATATGAAGAAAGATACATAAAAGCAAAAAATGAAGAATGTGAATTTTGTGTTTAAACCATTTGTATAAAAAAATTATAACTCTTGTTATAGACATTGTGGAGCTTCACGATGTTCAGAAATGGTGTAGATTTTCACTTTTAAGAAAGTCTCAGCATTATTAAACGCAATTGGGTGGTATAGCCTTCAAAACTTCATGAAAGAAGATTTGTCAATGCTAAAACTCACATGAAAATATTCCTTTGGTGTCAGAAAAATAAAAGAAATTAATGCTAGACAAATAAGTCAGAAGAATAAAAAAGGATTTATAATGCAAACATATGTAAGATTGATAAAGAGAAAAAGAACACGGTGTATTTGTATGATTTTAAAAACCGACTATGTGCCTCCAACAGCCTCTCAAACTGATGCTCAACACGATACATGATGCATCCACACACCACATACATTTTAGAGAAGAAGATGGCTTTTAGAATAAGCTTGGTCAACGATAAAACAATATCATTTTTTTTATTGAGCATTTTTAGTTTAATATTTTTCTATTCTTCTTAACTTATTTGACTTCTCTTGGACTTTTATTTTTTTATTCTAATTCAGTTTTTTTCTTAGACAAACAAGCAGGCTTAATTGTTAATTGTTGCTTATTTTTGGATTTTATGTTCACTTGACCTATCTTCCTTTTGCAGGACCTAAAGAGCTATACAGAACTCCAAATGTCACGTATGAGTAGTCCCTGGAAAGATAAGAAAAAAATATACAATTTTGTCAGAGATAAGCTAAGGCCAATTCTATCATTTTGAAGGTCATTTTAGGCTTAGAAGTCAGAAATTCTGCACTTGAATTTTGGACTCCGAGTTGGATTTTTATTGGTGTAATTAACATAATTAATTAGACTTGATGGGTCTATTCATGGCCCATTCTTTCCTAATGACTCAGTCACTATTTACTAGTGCAATTAGTTAGTAAAAAAACACACTAAATTTTAGCAAAAACAGAATTTGTATTTTCTTTTTAAGTTTTCAGAATTAAAATATTTTCTCTCATTGTTTTTCATTTTCTTCTTTATTTTCATTTTTGTTCTTTCATTTTCTTGCATTAATTTCATGGGTCTTCCATTGATGATGATCATAAAAGGTTAAACAATCAATCAATCCAATGATCTAGTCCAAACAAGGAGAATTTGAGTTCTGGTTTGGTATTAGTTGGGTGTTAGTTTTTTTTTTTTTTTTTTACAATATATTGTGGCCATATTATGTTTTAGTTTCTAGTTGTGTTTTTGGTAGACTTTTGGTTATCTAATATTTATATCTCCTACAGATATAAATATATCATAACGAATGTCCTACTGGCTTTATATATTTCTGTATGGGCACTACTACAAATGGTGCATTTAATGACGGACATTCAAAGTCGGTTGTCGCAAAATCGATGTTGTTCGCGGTGCGGTGGCATTTTTGTAATTAAAATGAACATTTCAAAGTCGGTATGTGCAAAACCGTCTTTGTATGTTCAAAACAACGACAGTTTTTGTTTAACCATCTTAGTTTTTGTCTATTCAAAGAGGTGTTGCTTATGATCGTCCTCGAAATTGTCAAAAGATTTGAAGAACAACCACGATTTTGTGTAAAATCGTTGTTGTCTCCATTTTCACTTTTAAAATTGTCAGCACATTGTAGGAATCCTTTTCGTGCCCTACCTAATTTCATCCCTTGAGGTGCTCTCCCTCTCCCATCGATCGTCACCCTAGCTGTCTCCGGCAAGCGCACCCACTCACCCCCTAACCCATACTTCATGCGTTGTGGCCTCCGTGTTGAAAGTTGAAGTGAGCCTTTGGCGTCGTGGGCTCTGTCTCAATTGTGCCTCCTGCGTCTCGCTTCAACGTGGTGTGCAGCCATCGCCAAATCAGAAGCGGAGGTATACTCCTTCTTCATTGTAGTATCGTTTCTATCATTTTTAAAATTGTAAATCAACATATTGATTTACTCTTTTATTCTTGTCACTGCGCATATTTATGTATTGGTTACATTCTTATATGAAAAGCATGAAGTATGTTACTGCACAAGTATCTTAACTGCATTACGTGTGATGGTTTTGAGGAACAATTTGTTGTGTGGTTTGTTGGTGAACCCCAAGGCTACTGTGGCTTCAATGGGGATTCTGATTGAAACCATTTCTTTGCTTTACATTTTCCCTTCTTCATTGAGCTTCAGTGTGTCCATTGTTGTTAAAACGTAGTTTCAACTCGGTTGAAACGCATGTTTTAATGTTTTTGAGGCAAAAATCGTGCTGGAACGGTGGCTGAAACGTAAAATGAGTCAACTCGGTCGAAGCGGCGAGTCAACTCGGTAAACTCGGCGAGTTTACCGAGTGGACTCAGTTTTTTTTATAATAAAAAATGGTTCAAAATGCAGTTTTTTTATAATAAAAAATGGCTCAAAATGCAGTGCCGTATGCATTTTTTCTCCTCACCATAGCTTCTCTTCTTCTCCTCGTTGGTGCCCTAGGTGCGTGCTGCTCTTCTTCTCTGTCGGCTCTGCGCTGCTCTGCTTCTCCGTCGGACGTCTGCGTTGTCGCTGCGGTCTGCTTCTTCTCTGACTGTCGTCTTCCATCTCTGTCGCACGGTGTTCCTTCCTTTCTTGGTCGCGTTCGCGCTGCATCTTCATCAATCATCATCACACATCAGGTAACATCTCTAATGGAAGGCTTGGTCGTGCTGCATCTTCATCTATTTTGCAAAGCAATAGAGTGAGGCAAGGCAAAGCAACCTACTGTGAGTGACACGAAACAAGGAATAAAGTGCATTTGTGTTTATGTATTTGGGCCAGACAAGTTGCTTTTTGCACCTATGTTATTGCTTGCTGCAGTTTTCGTATTTTTTTGGGACTTATTTTAGTATGTAGTAAACTCTTACGTTTTGTTTACGTTTCACGTTTTTACATTTTTACTCACCCTCACCATTTCTACGTTGACACTACGTTTTAATAACATTAAGTGTGTCAACAAGAGTTGGCAACAAGCTTGATGCACAGAAGCTCTATTGGAGACTAGCTCTCACTTCTGTAGCTTTCACCAGTTCTAATAATGATACCCAGGAAAGGAGGAGGTTAGATGTTGCCAAAATTTTAATTAAAACATCTCTTCAAGATTCTATTAAGAAAAGTTAAAAGTCCCGATAGTGGAAGAATATTCAATAATTTAATGACTACATTTATTTAGTGTCAACATTTATACACTATCAACCATCAGAGACAATTGCCCGTATGACTTTTAATATTATTATTGTAAAACTTAACAAACTTACTATACATGATATGTTATGATTAGATAGCCATGTAAAGTTTTACACTATCAATGCATGATCTATTTTTTCTTTAGTTTATCCGTCTAGTGGAAGAAGTATAGACTGTTTGGATAACTACCACAATTCCATGTCGAACTCCCAAAATTTAATAGTGGAAAATCGAAAAGGTGAAAGCAACTATTAGTTACTTTGGCTTTCATCGTGAAATTTGAATTAATTCTGGAAAAATTGAATCTAATCCAAGCCCATTATACTTGTTCACAAGACTACAGTGTTTTTTACCTTCTGGGAAATTAAGGTCTGTAGTGCAAGTGCAACAAGGTCTCAGACCCTATTATTATTCTGATTCTGTTTCAAATTCCATATTGTACGTATTTCCTGTTTTCTTTTCATCAAATTCAAAGTATCATTGTTAATTTCTTAGGAGGTAGTCCCCATTATCCATCACTACTATAATATACCTCAGTTCTTAACATTGTTTAGCTACATTTTTCTTCTCTAAATGTTATTTTGTTATGTCATTGTATATTCATGGTTTGAACTACGATTTATATCCTGCAAGTCTGCATTCTGCAACGTTATAAATTGGGCCACAAAAATAAAATAAAATTTGAAGTTATCGATACACATGCACTATTTGGTTATCTAATATTTATATCTCCAACTGAAATAAATATATCATAACCAATTTGAGGAGACTTTTGGCAAAAGATTCCAATTTTGTATAATTCAACTAGTATATTTAAAAAATAGATCGAAAGTCCTGAGCTGATCTATATAAGAGGAAGGAGTGGGGTCGATATCATCACACCAACCAAAGCCACAAAAGAAAAGCAATAGCAACAGCACTTTTTCGATTTTTGCCATATAAAATATAATGGCGTCCTGCGACAGCTCCAATAAAGTGATCCGTGAATACCATAGTGATGACTCCTTTCTGACAAGGCTTGACATCTTTAGTGATGTTACCGAGTACCAACTGTGTCTGGCATTTGCCACAGACTCTGGTAAAGGAAAGTTCATACCTAAGTGGGACACAGACAAAGTCACTCCCAAAGTGATCGAGGAGTTCAAGAAAAATTGTGATGCCTCGGATCTGCCAGTCAAAGTGTTTGTCAGCATCGGAGGAAACCAAACCTTCAAAGTTGGTGGTGGTGCCGATGATTGGATTCTCCATGCCACAACCACACTCCACGACATTATCAACGACTACCACATCGATGGAATCGATGTTAACTACACCACAATCGATTGCAAAAAAGATATGTTTGTTAAATGCATTCAGCATCTCATAAAGGGCCTAAGGGAAACTCTAGGCACCACTGGGTTTTTGGCTTCCTTAGCTCCAGATGCTGACACCAATGAGGGTTTCTACTTGCCCTTGTACAAAGCTATTGATCAAACTTGGATTGGAACTGTTGTGTTTCAGTGCTTCGTTGATTCTGAACCTCAACATACTAACAAACCAGTTGCAAGCTTGGTGCGGCAGGTTAAAAAGATAGTGGAACAGTATAAAAATAAGGACACTAAGGTCTTGCTTGGCTACAGCGCCATCAAAGACGACTGGAAGAAAGTTTCACCACCCCTCTTCTTTCTTGCTCTCAATCGCCTAGTGCAGTATCCGCCTAGCGTTAAGGGCGCATCTGTGAAGGTTATTAGTGACACCACAGCCTCCATTCCTGCAACGTGGATCCCTAAACTCCTGTCTTTGGCCGTCTCCGATGCTTGACCATATCCTTAATTCAAGATCCGATCCATAATTATTAACTTCTATATATGCATTCATGGGTCTAACTAGCTATATATAAATACTATATATACAGAATAAGACCCGTGCTATATTTATTGTATGTGTGTGTTCCTTCTGCCTTTATCTGTATATGTTGTGCGTGCATTTGAAAATACAATGCATGGCATGCATATTCGTGGTGTGTTAATGCCTACGTGCATGTGTCTCATGAATAAAATATATTATATATCTTTCGGCTTCATTTGCTTTTCATTATTCTAATGCATGATGTACTTTGACTTGTTTCTTTCGTATGAGCCACCTCCTAATTTTTTCAACTTTCACAAGTTTTATAAGTTTATGTAGACTCTCATAATTCTAGTATCAAATTTACTTGTGAGATTAGGTCGTAACCCATTAGTGAAGATCTCTTAGCTAGATGTTTTATTCTCCATAGTTTACCAACAATTATAATTCTCCTAAAATAAAATAATAAATTCTAATTCACATGCATCTACTATTGATTACAAATACTTATACGAACAACATTAAAATTTGAATAAGAAATATATTAAAAATTAATGTACTTTTAATCTTCCAAAATATTGTATAATCTTAATAGGTTTAAATATGTTTTTTATCCCTGTAATGTCAAAGATGGTGAGAAAGATAGTTGTGGTGGTGATAATAAGAAAAAAGACTATTGACAAATGAAGGAACATTATTTTTTTAAAAGTAAAAACTAAATTTATATATCTTTTTTTATTATGGTCA
>PYAF01004983.1:234269-254407 GCA_007407185.1 Glycine tomentella | reverse complement strand
AAACGAGACATCTGGAGAAAATAAAACCCCTTTGACTATGACATTCATAAAAAGGGATGAAAACCTTTTGGCATAAGACAATTACGTAAAAATTCTTCATTTTCTTAAGGACTTAATGGATTAGGGAGCAAGGTACCATATGGACGAGTACCCTTTGATGAATGATTGGTTCTACAAAAGACCAAATGGTCATTAGTACCTGCTAATACGTAACACACTCTAAAATACTAGAGAAAAGAAGATGCTTTGTATGATATTGGGCTAATAGTAATTTGCTTTGTCCTCTTAATGAATTGAGGCTTGAGGGGCATGTGTATAGTTTAGACGAATACCCATTGGTCATATTGAAGACTGAGTAGTGGACCTTTATCCCTCTATAGGGCAGCACAAACGTCAATTTTCTTGATACATATATACTTGTCATTTTTTTTGAAGATTAAAGAATATAGTTTATCTTAACGTAATCCAATCATTATCAAGGACTTACTACCATGTAATTTCTGATTAACGTTCCCTTAATTAAAAAGGCAATGCACATGGACCATATGACTCATAAATATGGGTACATAAAGGATTTTTTTTAAAATTTTATTTTATATTATTACGTATTTCGTTTCAACGTTATGTCATTTTATTATTTTTAATTTATATTTTATTTTTTTAATTATTTATATTTTTTATTTGTATTTATAAAAATTGAAAGAATGTTAAGTTTTAATATAAAAAAATTGTGTGGAGTTTTTGGAGTTTCTTGCATTGGATTCGCTTTTTCGAGCCAAGTCTCCTTCCAAGAGCCTCACACGCCGATAGACATTCCGACGCACACACGTCCAACACAACCACCACCAGTACTGGTCCGCGTGTGACGATAAACCCTCCGCCACCTCGCTCCAAAGATCTTCTCTGTCCTCCTTAATTCATTTTCTCCTTTCTGCCAAAACCCGATCCGGGTTCCTAAACTCGTTCGGGTCGTTGGGTTCTTAAAAAATTGACTGATTCTTGTTGGGCCTAACCGAACCACTTGCATGGCCGGTTCCACATCTAATCCGGTCTGGAGCTATCAGCGATTCTCGGTCCAACCGGTCAATCCGAATCGATTTTAATAACACGATATCGGACACCTCTCCTTCCTCTTATATTAATTTTTAGGATAATTCTTATTCAAATTTTAACATTAATAATGAATATAAGTATTTGTAATCAATAGTAAACGTGGATTAGAATTTATTATTTTATTTTAGGAGAATTATAAATGTTGGTAAACTAAGGGGAATGAAATATTGAGAGTTCTTCACTAACAGTTACCACCTAATCTCACAAATAAACTTGACACTAAGGTAGGTAATGAGAGTCTACATAAAAGTGAAAGTTCTAAAAATTCTCAAAAAGGAGATGTAAAAATTAGGGGTCGTTCATAAAACATGCATATATACAATAATGAAAAGCAAATCAAGCACAAAGTTATATAATATATTTTATTCATGACACACACGCACGTACGTAGACATTAACACACCACACATATGCATGCCATGCATTATTTTTCTCAAATGCAGGCACAACATATATAGATATAGGCAGAAGGAACACACATACAATACATATATAGCATGGCTCTTATTCCATATATATATAGCTAGTTATAGATAGCTAGCTAGACCCATGAATGCATATATATAGAACTTAATAATTATGAATCTTCAATTAACGACGTTGTCCAGCAGCATCGGAGACGGCCCAAGAGAGGTATTGAGGGATCCACGTTGCGGGAAAGGAGGCTGTGGTGTCACTAATAACCTTCACAGATGCGCCCGCAGCCCTAGGCAGCTTTTGCACCAGGCGATGGAGAGCAAGAAAGAAGAGGGGAAGTGAAACTTTATCCCAATCGCCCTTTATGGCGCTGTAGCCAAGCAAGATCTTAGTGTCATCATAATTATACTGTCTCAGTGCTATCTTTTCAACATTCGCCACCAAGCTTTCAACTGGATTGTCAGTTTCAGGTTCAAAATCAAGGAAGCACTGAAACACAACAGTTGAAATCCAAGTTTTATCAATAGCCTTGTACAAGGGCAAGTAGAAAGCCTCATTGGTGGGAACATCTGGAGCTAAGGAAGCCATAAACCCAGCTTGAGCTTGCCTTAGGCCCTCTATGAGCTTCTTAAAGCAGTTAACAAACATATTTCTGTTGGACTGGATTTTGGTGTAGTTAACATCGATTCCATCGATGTGATACTTTTTCATCATCTTTTGGAGTGAGTATGTGGCATTGGCAATCCAATCCTCGTCACCATCAACACCAACCACTTTGAAGGGGTCGTTTCCTCCGATGCTGAGAAACACTTTGACTGGCAGATTCGAGGCAGCACAATTTTCCTTGAACTCCTTGATCAAGAAGGGAGTGACTTTCTGTGTGTCCCACTGAGGTGTGAAATTTCCATCACCAGAGTTTGAGGCATATGCCAGACACAGTTGGTACTCGGTAACATCATTATAGATGTTAAACCTTTCCTTAAAGGAAGCATCACTATGGTATTCACGGATCACTATGGGGTTCACCATTATATCGAGAAAAGGGCTGTTGCTATTGCTTTTCTTTTGTGGCTTTGGTTTCTGTGATGATATCGGACACCACTCCTTCCTCTTATATAGATCAACTTAGGTTTTTTCATTCTAACGGTGGAGACATGGTTTGGGATTAGGGATTTCGAGAATAGTCTCTAAAGAAGAAGAAAAAATGATAGGAACAATCGGAAAACAACATCACCCAAACGTCGATCTCTCTTCTCACCAATAAGAAAGAGTTTTTCAGCAAAACGTATTTTTTCATTCTTCAATTTTGAGTGCTTGGGTGTTGCTAAGTCGCAATTGAGAAGGTTTATTGTGTGCCCCTTTTTGTCTTTTTTGGTTCAGAATTTTGTAGCTAGTTGCATTGATGATTGGAAGTACCAATACAATGCCTTTGAACTTTGAAGTGGATGGTTACTAGAGATAATTATTTGACTTGTGCCTTGATATTCATCTGACATTAGACTAATACTTTAACTAATTTAATTTAAAAGCTTTTCATTTTTTGACTCAACTTTTATTTACCCTTGATTTTTTTATTAACAAACCTTAATTACTTAATTTGGAGTTTAGTCACACTTAAGACTTCCCACCCCTCTCCTATTCTGCGGGGATCGAACCCAGATTCTCCCCCACAAATTCCGTATGTTGTAAATTGAGCTACACCTATTGGATTTTACTCTTCAATTTTGAGTCAAAGGGTACTTTGAATCCCAAATAATATGTAATGGGTTCTTAGTTTATGCTATATTATTGTTATTATTATTAGCTTTTGAACTAAATTGATGTCCCTATATTTTTATTGAAGTCAAATTTTAAGAATGATGCATTTTTTACAATAAAGACATGATAAATAAGGTTCACGGTGAGTCAACAATGCTGGAAAAACAGCTTGTGTCCCAATTTAACACGATGCATCCAAGTTAACAATGAAAACTTCATGTCACTCTACATTTTGGAGGCATTCTGCATAATTGTAAATGATAAAATGAACAAGCTTGAAAGAATGCCTAGATTAGAACATATTCCAAATTTCCAAGTCATTTTTGTAACAGAAAAGGTATCTTTGGAATGTAGGTTTCCATGTGATAGGGTAACATACTACATGATTTTTTTTGGTAGTGTGTTAAAATAGGAGAAACAAAGAAAAATTGAGTGAAAGTCGTGTGTTAGAATACATAACGGGTATGTATTAGGTTAATTACATAGATGTCAATCTTGTCATCGCGGCATATAGTGATGGATCCCTAATATAGGATGGATAATGGGATGACTGATATTTTAGTATTGTTTTTTTACCTATTCTGAATTTTTAATATATATATATATATATATATAGATAGATATTATTTTATTTTAATTTTTATTATTATTTAGTTTCTTATATTATATATTATGTTTAATTTAATTAGTTTTTATTACTATTATTATTTAGTTTATTATATATTTTATTTACTATAATTTTTAATTTATTGTATCATATATTATGCTCTATTTAGTTTATTCTATTTTTTAATAATATTATAATTTTTTATTATTATAATTATTCAGTTTATTATATTAATAGTTTACATATTTATTTTACCACATAGCAATTTAGGTAACTAGTTAAAAAGTCATACTTATAAAAGATAATTATTATTTCCAGTCCCCTTTTTTCTAATACACTTCTCTTTTAAATTTGATTATCCAAAATATCTTCATACCGGAAAGTAGATACTGGACATTATTTACACTCCCTTCTTTCCTGGAATCTAACTTCAGCTTCTCACAATCACCCCCTTGTGAGGTAATATTAATTAATAATTTGTCATTTATTCATCTTCCTCTCCAATTACAAATCAAGTTTTGGTAAAAGAAATATCCAACACGTTGCTATTGAAAAAAGTATAAAACTTTTCCCAATGAAAACTCACCCAAAGATATCATTCATTAAAATGCCAATAACAAGTACCAAATCTCAAAGACTTAAACTTTGCAAATCCTCATGTCATTTATGAACCATTATCAGACTTTGCTCCCCACCATTTTTATACCAACATTTGTTATTTCATCACCCCTAATCACGTGCTCAAAAGGCTGAATTGCTAATATATGCAAGGTACACCCCCATCATATCATGATTCCTCTACATAGAAACACCCAACCATATTCCCTTATATCATAAACCACCAAAACCACCAAACATATATAATCTTTATCCAGCAGCTTAACATTATTCCAGACATTGACGTGGAGCATAAACCCAGCACGACAAAGGATATGATAACTTTTGAGTACCATTTAAGTATTTAACCACTGCCCAGAGAGAATACACATGTATATTTACATCAATAATTGTAATGATGTCGCAATATAATCATAATTGAATCACGTAGAGGTGAGTGTAAATAATTTCAAGAATAGGTTTTCTGGTAAGAGGGTATTTTGGGTAAACAAATTCGAAAGGGGAGTGGATTAGCAACAGGGGAGTAGAAATAGCACTTGCCCTGTAAAAATATCTGGCAGATAAATGGTGGACTTGAGGCGTAAGGCCCAATAAATTAGAAAAGAGGAAGGATGTTGCTGACACTATATTATTTTCTTCATACACTATATATTTTATTTTAATGACCAAAATACCCCTACTACAACTTTAAGTTTCATGGCATGGTGTATGTTTTCATTTTGTTGTGAAAGAGTGGGGTAAAGTCCATTGTGGAGGTTGGAGCCGTTCATTGTTGGTAGAGGCTGTGCATTTGCGGGTGCGTTCATTGTTAAGCTTCGTCGGAGCGTTGCTGGTGGTGCTCAGGCTGGAGGTGGTGGTGGCTTTGAGGTACGATTTGTTTACTGTATACGGATTGTGTAATCCGTTTAGATGATACAGATTACACAATCCGTAACAATATTTGGTGAAAATGACACATACAGATTACATAATCTGTATGTGTCATTTTTTTAAAATTTTAGAAAATTAATTTAAAAAAAGGATTATAATAGATATTAATATTAAATGAAAAAAATGTGTATCTCTTTTAAAGTTTGGGGATGAATTAGTATTTTTCATTGGATAATTAGGTATGTTATGATTTATTGTGATTGTTTTGGTTATTATATTATTGTAAATTGGATGTTTTAATTGTAAATTTGATTATTTGATTAATGAAATTGATATTGTAATCTATATGTATTTGTAATACTTTATGATTTTATTGTTGTTAAATGTTATTACTCTGTGTAACTTTGGATTGTCCATGTAAGAATTACTTTTTGATTTGTGAAGATGGATTACGAGGAGTGAATGTATGAGAGTATTATGTCTGAAGATATTAATATGAATGAAGATAGTGAAGAAGAAAATGATGTCCCAGAACATGATAATTGTTCAGTTGATTGTTCTGCAGTATTTAAGACGTTTGAGGTATTGATATGATTTTGAGATTAGTTAAAGTTGTTAAATGAATGAATTTAGTAGATTAAGAATTAATTCTCCGTTTTGGTAGGTGTTTGATTCCCGTGAGGACATATTGAAATGGGCTCGTACAGTTGCATATGAGAATTGTTTTGTAGCTGTCATAATTAGAAATGGCATGTCAAATGGCAAGCTGGGAACAACATCATATGTTATAATTGGTTGTGAAAGGAGCGAAAAGTATAGATCATGGAGAAAAGGTTTCGTACCATCGACAAGTAGCACGAGAAAATGTGAATGTCATTTTAAGCTACGGGCCAAACCAGTCCCAGGAGGTCAAGGGTGGATTGTGAATGTAATACGTGGCAGCCATAATCATGCTTTGGTTAGATCATTCTGTGGACACCCATATGCTGGTCAACTAACTGAGGAGGAGAAGATCATTGTTGCTGATATGACAAGGTCGATGATGAAACCAAAGAATATTTTTTTAACTTTGAAGGATCACAATGCCAATAATTATACAAGTTTGAACCGGACGCGTATTAGAGGCAATAATACTGAAATGCAACAATTAATGAAACTTCTTCAACGCGACTTGTATATTCATTGGCATAGATTGAAGGATGAAAATATTATACGTAACTTATTTTGGGCACATCCGGATGCAGTCAAATTGAGCAATGCATACCATATAATGTTCTTGATAGACCGTACATACAAAACAAACAGGTACATACTTCCTTCACTTGACATTGTTGGTGTAACACCTACTGGGATGACATTTTTAGCCGCATTTGCCTATTTAGAGGTGAAGCGTATAAACAATTTTGTGTGGGCCCTTGAACTCTTTAGAGGGATATTTATGAAAAGTGAATTTTTCCCAGAGGTCATTGTTACTGATAGAGATTCAACATTGATGAATGCCGTCAAAACAATATTCCCTAAGGCAACGAATTTATTGTGTGCCGGTTTCACATTGAGAAGAATGTGAAGGCAAAATGTAAAACTTATATTCGACAAAAGAACGCTTAGGACCACGTCATGGAAGCATGGGGGACTCTTATTGATTGTGGTACTGAGAAACAATATGGTAATTGCCTTACCAGGTTTGAGATTGTTTGTTCACCATGGCCAACGTTTGTTGATTATGTGAAAGACACATGGTTGCATCCTCACAAAGAAAGATATGTAACCGCATGGACAAATAAAGTGATGCATTTGGGGAACACCACCACTAACAGGTAGCCGAAGTTTTAAATTTGTTTACTTTGTCGTTTGAATAACTTGTTTACTTAATCACGAGGTGTGTTGTCATTAAACGCAGGGTTGAGTCTGCTCATTGGACTCTGAAGAGGCTACTACAGAATAGCCTTAGAGATTTATGTAGTGTATGAGATTTGATGAATAATATGATGACGTTGCAACATGTTGACATAAAGGCATCATTGGAAAGAAGCACCCATGTGATCGGACATGTATTTAAAGTAACATTGTATAAGAGACTGATCGGCATGATGTCCAGGTATTGGTTAAACCAGATTACTGTTGAGTTTGAACGAGTCCATTATGCAGGCAAACACTCCTCTCGTTGTGGATGTGTGATACGAACTATCCACGGTCTCCCTTGTGCATGTGAGCTAGCTAAGTTTGTTGTTGGCAGCATACCAGTTACAAGTGTTCATTTATTTTGGCGAAGATTAAATTTCTCGGATCAAGGTTTAGATGACGGCCAAATTGACATTAACGACGAGATGAAGGCTATCTCAAACCGGTTTCAGAAGCTTGACATGTGCGGTAAAGTCACACTTAAGACTAAACTTAAAGAACTTGTATTTCCTGATTCAACTTTGATGCATCCCCCACCTGAAAAAGGTCAAAACAAAAGGTGCTCCAAAAAATAAGCACACAAAACACGAAAGATCCACCAAGTAAGATCCATCTTACTTTGAGTATGTGGATGAATTACATTTGGTGCAATCCGTAAGCTTCATACGCAAGGTTGTCGAATCGCAATACGTATCGTGAATCATTTGACTGTTTTTTTGTATCGTGAATCATGAATCGTATCGAATCGTAAGATTCAGAAATAAATTAAAAATAACTTAAAAATATATAATTCTATATAAATCCAAATTAAAAAAAATCCAAATACCAAAATATATAAGTAACCAAATCTAAAACCAATTATTTTCGTAATTAAATTTCAAGACTAATATTATCACTACTACACTATTAGCATCTAGTATTGCAATATCTAGTCTTTCATCCTCTTCATTAGTAGAGTCATTTGAATCATCTCCCATATCTTGTTCAACAATTTGATATCCTTTTATGTTATCAATCATGTTGACATTATCTTGAATGAAGATGCCTTTATCATTATCGTTCTTCTCTGTGGATCGCCCTTCTTTGTGCGTCACCCTTCTTCAGTTCTTCTCTTTCTGCAAGTCGCTCCTTCTCTGCAACTTCAAGGTGTCACCCAGTCACCATCTTTTGGAGTTCTGGTTAGAAACTCTCGAATCTCGATTTCTTTTTTCTTTCTTTTTTTCGGTTTTATTTTGTGCGTTATTCTCGTTATTAATTGGGATTTTGAGTCCCTAGCTCTTCAGAAACCAAAAGACTCTACGACTGTTGGTTTTATTTTTTTAATTTGAATCGGAAACTTTCACTGATTCACGATTCCATTTCGAATCGTACGATTTCACGATTCACTATTATGATTCAACTCAAAAACGATTCATTGGTCCAATTTATCATTTTTCGCTTGTATCGGATCGTATCATGCGATACTAACAACATTGTTCATACGGATTACACAATTCGTAAGCTTCATACGGATTATGCAATCCGTATGAAGCATACGGATTGTGTAATCCGTATGATCACCAAACCATTCTTACGGATTGGCTAATCCATATCATCCCCACGGATTACACAATCCGTAATGACCCCATGACAGCAAAGGACACTCATTGCGACGCAAAAACCACCACCAACGACACAAACACCACCAACAGCAACCTGCAAATCCAATGACCCCCACGCACAGGATCGATGCCACCAGCGTCAGCGCTAGAAGAAGAAACCAAAGAAACACTCCACGCGCAACTGCTGTTGAGGAACGAACGGAAAAGACAAAAGATGTTTCAAAAAACTTAACCTAATTAAAATAATGCTAGGGGTATTTTTGGTATTACATTATTATAATATAGTGTATGAAAAAAATGATATAGTGTAGGAAGCAACATCCAAACAGGAAAAAAAATGTTAAAACCCTAATGACCCGATCCATCTACCCATGTTTTGTTTGCTCAGCCGTCACTGTTAAAGTGAAAATCACGACTCTCGAGTGGAAGAGGGAGGCCGGCGACGGCATAAGGAAGGTCGGAGGTCGGCGGCAACGACAGAGGGAAGTCGAAGACTGACCGGCACCGCGGCTCGAAATCGAAGTCGCGGACCCGAAACTGATGTCAATACGCGATACAGAGTGTAAGCGACGGCTGCTACTTAAATCGGCGCCGCTACAGAGTTCTCCGTCGCGGAAAGGGGCCGTTCCGCTCCGTTACGGCCGCTATTGTACATAAATAGAGGATATTCTGTTTCCTCTAAATCAAAGGTAATGTGGCTATAAACCGCTATTATTAATAGAATTAGAATATTATATTCTGATTTTCAAGTTAATTGTACTATATCCCATGTCTTGGCTGCCTGAAAGTTAATAATAGGTTTCTTAAAGGGAGTCCAGCCCATAAGAGAATCATGTAGCTAATGTTTTAAGGAATTTAGTATCAAATTCCTGTATATATGTTGAATAAAATTGAAATAAAGCAGCCTCTCTGCATGTGGGAGCAAGGCTATGTATATCTTCCGTAGATTCACTAAACTGGATCTCAATTAAGTTAATCATACTATATCCATGTCTTGGTGAAACAGATTGGCCTTAATCCTGTTGGCTTTTTGGCCATATGAGATTTTGCCTTTTGTTGGTCATATGTGCTTTTGGCCCTGACCAACATGGGCTATGGCTGAGTTTGCAGTCTTTTAGAGGAGTCAGATCCTTTAGCTTAACTAGCAAAAGGGGGAAAATGGTTTTGGATTGGTTGCCTTTTTTGTTGACTAAATTCTATCTAACTATGATTGTTTTAAATTGGTTTATACAATTTGTAGTAATATATTCATAATTATGATATAGTCTTGTTCCTTATTTTGATTTGGATGTTTATCTATGGCAGCTGTATAAATCATTCTAGTTATGGAAGATTCTGATCAACCTGCTGAATCTGCTGAAAACCAGCAAACTGAACAAGGTATGTCTACTTATCTATAATTTGTTGCCTTTGCTTTTGTTCTCTGCATTAATGTTTGTTACTTATATTCTGTTTATTTTCAGTGTGTAGTTTTTTCAGAAAGCCGGTTAATAAAAAGAATATAAGGAAGCGAACTATTGAAATTGAAGATAATGAGGAGGACTCAAACAATGAAACTTCTCTGTTGCATATTCAGAAGAAAACCTTAAAGCCTGACAATAAGTTGTACTTTTCCACTGGCTCTTCAAAAAGCTCTGCATCTGCTGAACCAAGTGAAGAATCAGGAAAAACAGTCTTTCAATTTGAGTCTTCAAAAGAGATTCAAGTTCAACATGATAGCAAAGCAACAGCAATTCTAGAGACCGAGACTGAGTTTTCAAAAGATGCTCGTGCCATCCGCGAAAGAGCTCTTAAGCAAGCAGAGGAGAGTCTGAAAGGGAAAAGTGCAAGCTCTGAGAATAAAAAATTGTATAAGGGAATGAACAGTTACAATGACTACAAGGCTGGCTTTCGTAGGGAGCAAACAATTGCTAGTGAAAAAGCTGGAGGGTCACATGGTCCTCTTAGGGCTTCAGCTCATATAAGAGTTTCAGCAAGGTTTGATTATCAGCCTGACATATGTAAGGATTATAAGGAAACTGGTTACTGTGGATATGGTGATTCATGTAAGTTTATGCATGATCGAGGGGATTACAAGTCTGGTTGGCAGATGGAGAAGGAATGGGAAGAAGCTGAGAAAGCAAGGAAGATGAGATTGGCTGCAGGAGAGGATGCAGATGAGGAGGAGGGTGCTAATTTGACTGATGAAGATGATGAGGATTCACTACCATTTGCCTGTTTCATTTGTAGAAACTCTTTTGTGGATCCTGTAGTAACCAAGTGCAAGCACTACTTCTGCGAGCATTGTGCATTGAAGGTATAGACTTACAATTGTTGCAAATTAGTTTTAATTAGTTATACTTATAAGTTATCTAGTGTTGAGTATGTGATTAAATATTTATAATTAAGATTTTATGTTACTCATTTTAGTTTGATTATATTATGTTGCAGTTGTTCTATGACTGAGTAGTTGCTCTGGTTGGTTAAATTTTATTAATGAATACTATTGAAAATTTTCTTTTTATCTTTGATGTGTTCCTTTGGACTTCTGACATTGTTACTGTAGTAACTTAACGTAATTCCTTTCTATTTAATTATGTCTAACTTTCTGTTTGGTTTTATTTACAGCATCATTCAAAGAATAAGAAGTGTTTTGTCTGCAACCAGCCAACGCTTGGCATTTTTAATGTTGCTCATGAGATACGCAGGAAGATGGCCGAGGATAAATCATAAAAATGTTTCTGTAGGATCCACGGATCTCTTTACTTCAAGGAAGTTTCTTTTCTCCCCCAGTTTTTAGTTTCATGTTAAAGTTTGATGCTATGTAATGAGTTGAAAACATAACAGAGGTTTGCACAGTGGAATTAGGTCTCATTCGTTTTGTTGTATTTCTTTGACATATAGATCCCAGAATATCTAATGGTGAGAGACATTTATGGATTTACCCATTTGTGTATAGCATGTCAGTTGGGCATCCTATGGTTCTTTTTGCAATAGTTTGTTACCAAATTAATTTTGAATACAGCGACCTTTACGTCCACAATTCTTATCGTTGAACTATATTATTGTCATTGTTAGCAAGATATAAATCAGATATGTGGTCCTGTTGGCCGATATGTTGACATAACCTGGTGGGCAGATTAAATTAATGACTTTATGATTCTCAATAGGAATAACAAGAAAGGACTAGATGGCTTCACTGAATCTTACTTACATATGGATTCATTTTTAAGTTGAGTCATTGATTTGTTTATTGCCCTTTGGTTAGGATATTTGCAATGCTATTTTTCAATTTAGAATTGGATCATTGCACCTTGAGAATGGCAACCTTTTGTTGGCAACCGATACTATATAATCAGGGCTGTAACATTTTCCTCACAATTTGAACACTTGTTGGCCCAGCGGAATGGCATGCAAGTGAGATTTGACTCTTGGTTTTCATTTTTATAAAGGCTTGTCTTTTTCTTTGTTGTCAAATGACCCGGTGGAAATTGCATGTAACGAGCTTATAGAAAAATGTAGTTTGAATCTTAAATGGTTTGATTTGATTTTGATTTGAAAATTTTAAAAATCCAGACCATGTTCATACCAAAATTTCAGGGAGATTTTACACTACTGCTATTAATAGGCTCAAATTCAAAAAGGATTATTGGATGAGTTTTTTCATGATAATTTGTTGGTGGTATATATGGCGGTGGAAGAATATGTAAAAGTTTGGAAAAGGTTTCGTTAAACAATCATAACCTTTTGACTCCTATCTTCAATTTATTGTTTGACTCCTATCTTCAATTTATTGTGCGATCCGTGATACAATCGAAAGTTTTGACTTTTGTTATAAGCCTTTTCATCCTTCCATAGGTTGGGTCAAATATGGATGAAGCTTCAATATTCGTGTAGATGGTAATATCCCTCTTAGTTATACTCCCTCCTAGGATTGCCTTATCTAGAAGCACTCCATAGATGGTTTGTTTACTGCGGGATATCATCAAGCTGTCAATGCTAATTGTAAATTCTTAGCTTACTCTAGTCACACCCCTGGAGATTTATGGAAGATACTCTGGAAGATCAAAACTTTACAGAAGTGCCAGAACCTTCCTTGGAGAGCGTGTAAAAATATCTTCCCAGTAAAGGTAAATCTGAAATCTAGAGGAATGAATGTGGATGAAAATGATAATGCTTGACTTCCACTTTCGAGTTTATGGGGGAGAGTAAATCTAGAAATCCGATCAATTTCACTCTACCAATGTATCTGAAGCTTGTCCTCTGAGATGGGCTATTGAAACTGCAACTCAGTTGTTCTTTTTGACTCTGTTTGCCTGCGGGTGGTAAACCAATGGAATGATAGAAGCAACACTAACAGGAGTTATTTTGCTCTACAACTTTCTTCACACTTACACTTTCACAATCTCTTACTTTTATTCATAAATCCTCTAATAGGGTAGCACATGAACTAGCTAGATTAGCATTTTTTGTAAAGGAAGTAAACTAGGGTCATTTTGCTTCAATGAATATCGTCTTTAACTTAAAGAAGTGTACATGGTAGATATGGGAGTTAGTTTGTCACAAAGGATGCGGCTCAGCTTTCATATCTAAGGTTTAGGGAATCTTAACGGGGTTGCGAATGGTATGTGTTTTGGAAGAAGTCTTTAGTAAAGTTTAATCTTCAATGGATGAGTCTCTAAAATTATATATATGTCATTAACAGGATAAGTGATTGGTATATATTGATGACATGCATATCACCATAACAATAAAGAGAACATCTTTGAAATGGTTATAATGTATAAATTTATTAAGAATCATTGAAACAAGTTAATCCTTAACTAAGATGATGTTTTTGGGCCTACCGAACTCTATCTTACATGAACATACATTTCAAGACTAGTCTAAAAACATATTTAAGGTGTATTGTCTCTTTAAAATCACCAAACTACACCTTTAATATCACCATGAGCATTCTCGTAACAATTATTTTAGAGGACACCTTGATCAACCTATCATTGTTCTTAGGTTAAACTTCCAAGCATCCATGGGCTCCACTTTTCATGTTCAGATGTGGTTAGCGGATAACAACCATCATTCTCACAACTATAAAATTTTAGAGTTTGGCTCGCAATCCGTTATAATCTCTTTCTTATTACATTTCGTGATAGAGTCTCTGATGGTATTACTATATTTGTTCATGTAGATTCAACTATGCTCAAGACAATTTACCAAAGAAACAACTTATATATAAGTACTTACATAATAAACAAATTTAACATGTGCTCAATTAAGGTTTTTACACACAAACACACTCAATAATTTAAGAAATGACTAATACTTTTTAATGCAAAATTAACTATAAAATCAAGATGTAAATATATTTTTAGTCCATGTTATTTAATATTTTTTTATTTTTCATAATTATAATTTTTTTTTATATTTTTAGTCCTTACAAATTAGTTTGTTTTATTTTTAGTCCGTAAGACACTTTAAATAATGTTTTAAACAAAAAAAATAATAATTTTGTAAAGACAAAAAATAAAAGATACTAAATTATAAATACTAAAAATGTATTTAAATCTTTAACTAATATAATCGAATTTTAATCATTTTAGTTTGATAAAATAATTCAATGATTCAATCTCTTTAAATACATACATGTTTAAGTCCAACTAAGTTTTTATTAATTTTCAAAAAATAATACTTAATAATATTATATAAACTAGCATGCATTTAAGAAATAATTTATCTTTTTTTATAAAATTTAAATATTTCAAGTAATTTATGCTTGAATTAATTGTGTGATTTTTGTTTTTGGTGAAATGAATTAAGTGTGTGATGTGTCTATTCTATTTGATTTTATTTTCACCAGTTATATAGATTTGATTCACAATTTCCAAATTTAATACAAGAAAGACTTGTTAATTACTCCAAAGATAATTCATAAAAGAAATATACGCCCACCCACTATCCAATAATCAATATCCATCCTTTTCCATTCTTCTTGGAAGAATTCACTCTGATAATTTGAATCTGTCAAGTCCTATTTCTCACCTTCTAGATATTTGACCAAAAATAATGCAGCTGTTAGATATAGATATTCCATCACCTACTTATTTATTAATTACTAATAATGGTATCAATCAACCACAGTTAAGTAATGTACCAATATTTTAATTCGCTAATAAACTAATAACAGTAGTAATTATTAAAAAACCTCCAACAATATTTTATCCAAAAAAAACCTTCCAACACTGAGTACTATTACAAACTTATTAGCCAAAATCACACCTTTAGCACTTTTCAAAATCTTGTCTCAATTCTTGCAATAGATATTTATTATTATTATTATTATTTAAAAGGTAAGTAAAATATTACTATCCTTTAGAAGAAAAGCAAAGCAAGCAACATAAAATCAAAAAAAAATTAAAAGATAAAAATAAATAAAACCAACATTTTCATCCCCTCGGTGCTGTATTTCACTTCCTTCTTCTTCTTCCTCTTTCTTCTTCTTCTTCTGCACCCATAAATCAAAACCCCCCTTTTCCAACCCAATTTTTCTCCATTAACCCTAGATTCACAGAACCCACCGACCAAGCTCGAACCTCACGTCGGAAAAAAACACTTTTTTCCCACGCTCCGAGATTGTCGTGTCGGAGCATGGCCATGTTGTTCCCTCGAGGAAATTGATGATTTTTCAGAACATTGGGGTCTCGTTTTGCTTGTGAGGTAACCTTGAAGGAGGGGAAAGTAACGAGCTTTGGGGCTGAACCGTGGTGGGTCTGTTGAGTATGCATAGATCTGGAGCTACGATGGCGTGGAACGTGTTCAAGTTCTGCACTGCTCTGCGTGGATTGGGCTCGATCATGATCCTGTTGGTTCTCGGGGTTGTTGGTGTCACTTACTATGCTGTTGTTTTGACCAATTATGGCCCTGCTTTGTATGCTGGAGGACTTGATTCTCTTGTTGCCTTGGCAGTGTTGATCTTGTTTCATAGCTTGGTAAGCTTCTAGAGCTTTTTTTTTTAATCTTAAATTTTGTGACTTTTTAGGTTGTTTGAGTTTTTCTTATTTGTTTTTCTAGGAAATTCATTGTAAGAAGGAAATTTGTTTATCAAATTGTTTGACTTTAGCTTGTTAATTAAAAGTAGCTGCAAATAGTTGTTAGTTAATAGTTAGGGATCATGATCCTTTATTTGGTTATGTGATGAGAAAGAGTGTGTTGTTTTAATGATGATACTGACGAGTGAGTTTTCTGAGAAGCAGTTGAGCATGGTGTTTGAAATGTGTATGTGGAAATTCATTTTGACTTGTGCCTAATGCTGGATGCTGGAATGCGGTTTGAAGTTATATAGTTGGTTTGATGGATTGATGAGGTGTGGTTTTTTGGTGTGTGAATGGAGTGATATTGTAATTTGGAAGTTTTTCTCTTGATTTCGCAGTTGGTTATGCTGTTGTGGAGTTACTTTTCTGTTGTTTTTACTGATCCGGGGAGTGTCCCTCCAAATTGGAAGCCTACGATTGATGAGGAAAGAGGAGAGGCTGATCCGTTGGTTGGGACAGAGTTTAGTAATCTGCCGTCTGATTCCAATCAACGGGTTCGGTACTGTCGGAAGTGCAATCAGCTTAAGCCACCTCGATGCCATCATTGTTCAGTTTGTGAGTGTTGTCGCACACAAAAGTTTCTATTTTGTGTATTGCCACGTTGAGATCAAGTCAGTATAAGTAAATTTGATGTTATTTTTGGCTTTATACCAGGTGGGCGCTGTGTTTTGAAGATGGACCACCATTGTGTGTGGGTAGTCAACTGTGTCGGGGCTCTAAATTACAAATATTTCCTTCTTTTCTTGGTATGGACGCCTTAGCTGGAGTTATTGTTTTATTATCTAGTTAGTTGTGTGAATTGTATTATTTCTGACTTACAATGATTTTATTTGATGTCTCTGACTCACTGTAGAGCTGTGCTAATAATCTTGTGATATACCCTATTTTATATCACTCGTGGGGTTCAATTGTTTTTAAGTTAGAAAGTAAAAACATTCACGTACTAAATTACTTCTACCCTGGTTTAAAATTTCCTTTTTTGTTGTCTGCAGTGTGCTTATATTTAGCCAATTAGCCATGCTACTGAATTTTGAATTGCAGATTAAATTTCTTATTTTGGACTATCCTAGTGATATTCATATGCAATGGTGTTTTACTTATAGTCAGTATTGGATTGAAAGTGGAACTTATTTATGTCAACCCAGAGTTGGGTTAGCTTAAAAAGAGAATGTTGTTGACAATTGTCATGTTTCATGACTTGGGTTATGCTGTGCTGTTAGAATAATTGAGCCACCAGAAGTTGCAGTTTTATGATCTCCCTGTAGTAGTCCATACAGTTAGTCAGAATCTTTTTTTAGGGACCTAATGTAACACTAATTATTTGTTTCATTGCGTTTGATTTGTTACCTTGAATGCCATAATGGATGATATTACTTTTCATAAGTTTAAGGAGTTGAAAGAAAGATGGTTTCTTCTGCCTAAAGTGGCAGAGAACAGATACTTTTTTTTTTTTAAAAAAAAAAAAAATTCTAAGTCCCAGTAGACAGATTAATATGAATTTCATTCTAGGTCCTAGCAGTGTGTGCTTGGTGTTTTCAAAGTGACCTGTGTTAAGGCTAACTAATCAGTATTTTTTTTTCTGGCATTTATACTTTTAAAAAATGTTATAGCTGTGATTGTTTTGCAGTGTAACAAATATCATCAGTATGAAGTATATAATTTGGCATATAGTAAAACTGCATATTTTCCTGTTACTATAGCATTGATAATTGTAAATTTGTTCGTTTTATTTATTGCTGCCTATACAGAATCCCTTACCTTTTCTAATATGATTAAATCCTAGTGCAGTTCTACACGTTTCTTGAGACGACTCTAGTGACTGCATCCTTGCTGCCACATTTCATAGCATTCTTTAGTGATGGAGAAATTCCTGGAACACCTGGCTCTCTTGCTACAACTTTTCTTGCTTTTGGTAGGGTATCAGAACATGGTTCTAGGCTAGCTGTTGGTTCCATCTGCAAATTTCTATAACAATGTTGGATTCCGTGCAGTATTAAACCTGGCCTTTGCACTGAGTGTCTTAGGATTTCTCATCATGCACATATCTTTGGTGGGTGCTAATACGACCACTATTGAGGTAAATTTAGTGCATAAAACTAAGCTAGAGAAAATCGTTGTTTGCTCCTTTGATTTGGGAAAGTAGATCCTGAATATCTTTTGATTTTCACCTGAAGAAATTGTTCTGTTCCTAGTTGAATGACAGTATTTGTTGCATATGGATTGATGAATATTTTATGATACATAAACTGTACCCTCTAGTGCAGATGTACATACTTTGTATATGAGTATGTTATGAAAATATTACTGTATTCTTCTACATGATGGTTTGTGGTATGGCTTAGGTTAAGTGGGAACTGATCAAATTTTGTTCCTTGTGAGCAGGCTTATGAAAAGAAAACTACTCCAAAATGGCGTTATGACCTTGGTCGTCGAAAAAATTTTGAGCAGGTTATACTGACTGACTTTTATTTTTTTACGTCACTTTCTTTTTAGATGTTCTTTTATGGTTGAGTTTCATGCTGACTACATAAAAGTTCTTTGACAAACGGGGTTAACATCACTTGAATAAAATCCGTTTATATTAACAATCTAAGCACTAATGAATAAGGGGACATGATGTTCAGATTAGAGTTATGTCAAATGATTAAGCATGCATGCATTGGAAAATAAAACTTGGACACATACACACTGATTTGTGTACACTCAATTGCTGTTCAAGATGCCAGTTAGTGGTTTATAAATTTGAAAGCTCGTTTAGGCTTCAAAGTATCCAACACATGATTGTGCCATTTGAGTTATTGAAAGACAGTGGCATCTCTATCTGGCATAACATGAACTAGTTTTAACTTATTTGCCACCTATGTTTCCCCATGTGCTAGTCACAATCTAGCCAGTTGAAACTAATGTTGTAAAAAAAATTTCATTCATATTTTTAGCCTACCTCTTTTAAACTAGAATGCTTTAAGCAATGATTTAAACCAGATATTATGGCCATTTTATCGATATTCAGATGAAACAACAACTCTGATTAGATTTCAGCGAAAATACACAAAATAATTTAACTCTAGTCTTGCCAAGGAAGTATAGACACTTCAAAATGTTTGTTGCATCATGTAATTTATTTTTATTTCTTGAACCTTTGTACTACTATTATAGATAAATCTCTTGAACCCAAATAGGCTGTTGTGTGAGGGGGCATGTTAGAGTTATAAAAGTATAAAACCTTTCATGTTGGATCCGTTCCAGTTCTAAAATAACTAGTGAATCTATTGTGGTGAGTCCTTGATGGACATGACAAAAATTGTATGCCTCTTTCCAATTAGACCGTAACTTGTTATTTAGTGTGTTTGGGTGAGCGTTAGCAAGATTGATTATGATAAGTGAAACAATTTTTGTTTGAGTGTTTGTATTCTAAAAGCAAGTTAGGAATAAAATTCGATATAAAATTTATGATCTAATACAAAAGTTACTTTAAATCAACATCAATTTTAAATCCAGAATTAATTCTTCAACATGGTAACAAACATCAGAACATTTACCTAAAATTAAGTTAGTTGGTATTTTAACATGATTTTGGATGACTGAACATGAAACCAAACATGCACTTAATAATTGGAGTGGATCCAAATCCTTTTTTTTTTGGGATAGTTGGTTCATGACAAATGTGCTAATAGACCATGTGAGTTGTGATATTTTTAACTTTTTCTCTCGGGTACCATGTATAATTTGGATGCTGGGGTGCTCTTATTCTGGTATTATTATTGAAATAATGTATGTGGTTACATTATGATTAATGTTGCTTTGGTATCAGGTTTTTGGGATGGACAAGAAGTACTGGTTCATCCCTGCTTATTCAGACGAAGATATACGAAAGATGCCAGCTCTACAAGGTCTTGACTATCCTTCAAAACCTGACTTCGATTCCCAATAGTTCTAAAAGCTAATATATATCCACATCATGTAACAAAAGTCATGGAGACTCTCCACAACCCTCTACTTCACTCTCTAACACAATGTAGCGTGTAAGTAAATCCCCCTCGTAATTCATTTGCAATGACACCTAGTATGATGTCTTTTTTTTCTATTTTCTTTTTAAATTGTTTTCTAAAGGTGCTTGTTTCATGTGGAAATGAAGGGAGCAATGTGGTGTTTTTTTGTTGTGGTGGGTGTGGGGGGGTTTTTGTT
>PYAF01004983.1:220841-234169 GCA_007407185.1 Glycine tomentella | reverse complement strand
GGTGTGATGCTGGTTTGAGGGGCTAATGTGTTTATGTTCCCATAATGATAGGAACTGTTTTTTCATGTTGAAATAGCAATTTTTTTAGTGCTGGAATTTATTCTCTAGTTGGAGACCAGTCTTTGTGAATTTTATAAATGTGAATGAGTTTGTTACTAGAGCATCTCCAATCTCCAATGGGGCTTCTTGAATAGTTTCTTAACCCTATTGGAACAAATTTATGTGGCGGGAGACTTTCTTAAAAATAAGATTTGTATTATTTGCAAGAAACTGTTTCTTAACAATAAAATAATATATTTATTTGACACATAACAACATCATAATTAAGTGAAAATAAAAGATATGACAGTGAGTTTTTCAAAGTTTCTTATAGTTTTTTATCATTGGAACAAAATTGTATATAAATTTCTTATAATGACATGACATTGTGGAGACAATAAAAATACCGAGGAATACAAAAGTAACTTAAGAAGTCCATTTAAGAAATTTTTATTGGAGATGCTCTAAAATGGATGAAATTCAATCAAAGTCTTTTTATTGTTCATAAAATTGATGCGCAAAATGTGTTTGTATTAGGACAAGTGTATCTTACGCAGTAGTAACAGTGGATTAAAAGGTCGAATATCGAAATAGAGATCAGTTGTGTTTCCAAATAGTAAAAGTTATTGAACTAAACACTTGGAGTAAATTAAGAAGAGATTGAATTATTTTTGTGACTTTAATTTTAAAAGAAAACAAGTAAAATAAGATAAATTAGAAAATTGAATGATATTTAAAGCGACTAAGGATTATGATTCAGTGTATCAATTTCTTCCAATCTTGTTTCTAAGAAATTCCTATCCCAAGTTAATTATGTCCTTGTGGTGTTGTCCATGTATTAGAAATAGTCAAAAACCTCTCTAATATAAAAAACACATGTATAATGAATTTTCCCTTCTTAAGTACAAACTTCACCTTCTTATTTATAGACTTCTATAGATAATTAATTTAATTAGGCACACTGTAGATATTTTGATATGATTTCTAAAGGTAATTATTTTAACTAGCACATTATAGATAAATGTTCTAATATGATATTTAAAGATGACTACTTTAATTATACACATTCTAGATAGATATTCTGATGTGATTTCTAAAAATAATTATTTTATTAGATATACTATAGATAAATATTCTAATATGATTTCTAAAAATAATTACTTTAATTAGGTGTGTTATAGATAAATATTTTGATTAGACTCTTAAAGACAAATACTTTAATTAAACACCTAAAGATAATTTTCTTAATTAATCTAACTTCAGTCATGGTGATATCCACAAGGATCGTTATCAAAATCCTAACTTTGAAGTTTGAGATGTTGTAAAATGATAAGGACGCTCATGATTGACCACGATTGTTGTTGGAAGTTGTGACATTTTAGGACATTACAAATTGATCATAACCCTCGTGATGTAGACCATGACCCTCTTGGAGTTGATCATAGTCGTGGTCAATTTACCACAACTGTTATTGAGTGGACATAATATCAGATCTTCATAAAATTGTTCATTTTTCAATTCTTTTTACTTGATTGAGTGATTGTATTTCTTCAAAGTAAAAATTAATGTTTTAAACATAAGTTCTATCAAGAAAATATATAAAATAACACAAAAACTTACATAAAATATCACTTAAATTATGGTTTATAAGTGAAAAATACTTTGTAAAACCAAACAAGTGTCTAAAAGGAGCTAAGTGATTTTTTAAAAAAAATTTAATGACTACCCCATTAGTTTTAAGGACTAAAGTAAAAGTAGAAGTTCATTCCAGGATTGAGTTTCTTATTAAAATTTTCACTTAATCAAAGTCATAAAGTTCAAATTTGGTTGTAGGCTATGTATCAAAATTTTCACCTTCATTTTCTTGTCAAGGACTATTTTTTATATATACAATAAAAAAAATCTGTCGAACGCTGATACTGTGGATGAAATTCGATTGAAGATTTAAAATTTGTCATTAACCATTTGTAACTTTCAAAAGCAAAATACTTCTCTACCAATATTTTGTTTCATTATTTTAACTAGAAAGTTAATTTTTTATTGAATGAAAAACTAATAAAGGAACAACTATGGTTCATGAGAAACTATTGAGCATACCATGTACAAATCAGAGGCGGAAGGCTCAACAGTTAAATCAAACGCTTTACTTGTAACTAGATAGGCTTGCATTTGACAAATTCACATTTTTTTAAAACTTGCATTTGTTGTCAATTAGACACAAAATTACGATTGCAAACACACACTTATTTACGCAGCAAAAGATAAAATGAGAGAGTAAATAAATTCTACATAAACTCACTCACACACAAGAGAGGAAGAGACTAGAATTTCACAAACTAAAATTTATTTCACTCATACTCCAAACATTACATGATTGTGGTCTTTTATGGACAAGCAAATGGTGGTGCAACAAAAAAATAACCACGGTGCAATCCAATTAATTATCAGTAGTTTTTATATGTTTCTTTCTAGGCCAATAGAGAAAAATCTTAAAAGTGAAATTGCTATAAACTTTTCCACTATTCTAATAGTGGTGCTATTATTTTTAAAAGTTTGATTTAAATATTTTTTTAACCTAAAGTATTTGATTCTTAAAAGGTTTTCTATGCAAGTTAGTCTTTTGAAAAATGTTGTTAATGTTTACAAGTAGATAACTTGGTATGGTAAATTTGTCAGCATTTAATACTTGGAGGGATTAATTTGTATTGAAACAAAATAAATATTTCTTTTATGGATCCTATTGTATATCAATTCAGAAACTTTTACACGATAAAGTAAGTGTGAAACATCATTATGAGCGCCCCCCCTGTGTATAAATTAAATCGTTAAAAGAATTTTGTTTAATTTAATTTTAGCTTAGTGTTTGCTAATTTAAATTTGATCTGACTTGATGCAGACTTAGCCGCTGAAAATACAAAGGTTTTTATTTTTTTAAGTTTGAGAATTCAAATTTTAAAAAAAGAATGAACTCATGAATTGGTTCTTTTAGTGGTTGATTGATTAATGTGGTGCTATTTTATAAACTACTTACCAAAATGATTACCAAAAATGAGTTTGATTTGAAAGAAAATACTGGCAAGGAATTATATTGAACTACTGACAGTTATTTTCTGGTCATTTTCAGCGGTTTTTGTCACACGATTAGTATTTATTTTTTGAAGAGCATATAAATTAATATTAAAAAATAGTATAATCGTAAACAGTATGTACATACGTTGTCTAAATATTTACTTCACATTCACACATCGGAATTTTCCTTTATGTTTCGTCAATTCCTAATCTATCTTACCCTATTTAGATTATTTATTTTTATAAAATTAATCAGCTAGTTCTAGATTATTTGAAAACTTTCAAATAGATTATTCTGCATTTAATTTTTTTAATTAAGCTCATAAATTAAAAAAACCTAAATATATTTTTGATTCTTACAGTTTAATAGTTTTTTTTTATTTATTTTCATTCCTACAAATTTTTTGTTTTTGGGTTAATCCTTATAAAATATAATTATTTTATTTTTCATCTTTAAAATACTTTAGAGAATATTTTTTCTATTCAAAAATATTTTTTTACAGTTCAAAGTATTATCTGAAATACTTTAGAAACAAAAATAAAAATAAATACATTTTATAAGGACTAAAATAAAAAATATTATTTATACAAACTAAATTAAAAATGATAATTTAAATATACAAAAGTATATTTAAGATTTTAAAAAAATAATTTCCTAAATTTAGTTCATGATAACTTAAAATCTTCCCAAAATGACAATTTATAAGAAATTTTAAAACTTATAAACTTTACTATAAAAATTTACATTATTATTATTATTTTAATTAGAAAACCTTCCTAAAAATTCTCAAATAATTCACTATTTTTTTCAAGTTATCCCAATTTGGTGAATTTGATAATCTAAAAATGTGTGCATCATAATAAAGTATTTAAAAATTGAATCCATGAAGAGAAACAGAGAGGGCGCCAGAAGGTTCTGGTTTACGTAAATCTAACGTAAATTAAAATCCACGTGTCCTTCACTCCATGTCGTGTCTCTACCCTATAAATTGGTTCCTTCTTACATAGATTCAGTTCATAGGACGTTGTTTTGTTCTGCCTGCTTCTCTCCCTCAATTCAATTAAATTCAATTCTAATCCTATTCCTCCGGTAACCTCATCGTATAATGTTTTATTATTCTTTTTGTTCGTTCAAATCATTTGCATTTCAATTTGTTCTACTTTTCACTATAACTTGAAGCTTTGATATCCCTTTTATTTATTCTTTATTGGGCCACATTTCTCTAGTCTAGACGTGACAACAATTTCATGAAGATAAATTATGAGATTTGCAAATCTGTTGTGATAATTTTTCTGAATTCTTGTTTCTTAAAACTTGTTTAGGAGATATGGTTATTGAGTAGTATTATATGTTTTAGTTTAATGTTATGGCCCAAATTATTGAATGAACTTTTTGATTGAAGTTTATGTGATTTTTTGTTTTGTTTTGGATTCTTCTTTTGTGAAGATTTAGATAAAGAAGATGCAGAAGGGTAGAGAAGTTCGAGATAGAAACATTTTTGAACCAAGAGGGTTTGGAGATTTTGGGGGCTTTGGATTTCATAGAAGTATGATGCCAAGTCTTTTTGGAGACAGGGATCCATTTGATGATCCCTTTTTCACTGATCCATTTGATAGCTTGTTTGGTCCAAGTTCTGCATCAAGAGCAATGCCGAAGACAAATAGAGAAAAAGGAATAGTTATAGAAGAATTAGACTCTGATGATGAGGGGTGTGATAATGGCCCTGAAACTGGAGACAAAGATTTGGATAAGAAAGAACCTAAATCGACCATGGAACCAACGGTTGAGCATCCAGATGATAATGTTAATGGTAATGTTATCTTTCTGTTCATGTTTTATTTTGTTCTATTATCGTTAGGTTTTTCTGAGGTTTTAAATTGCGGTTATGGTCATGTTTTTGTTGCATTTCAAGGTAATGTGGAAAATTGCCGACAAATTTAGTTGATGTGGCCACAATTGTGGTTTGTAGAAGTTATACGGTTAATTTAGTGGTTGAAAAGAGAAGGGAGAGGAAGAGGTGGTTTGAATCCATCCCAATAATATTCTAACATAAAAGCTAACAATTAATATTTGTTGATAAAAAAAAAAAAAAAACAATTGTGGTTGCTTGTGGTTCCAAATAATCCTGAAACCTTGACCTTGACGTTATTGATGAAATTGCAGTCAAAGCCGCTTTTTGAAATTCCAATAACTTGCTTGTGGATTCATGGGCAGTTCTTGACTAAGGTAAAGGAGGAAGGAAAGTTATGTTAAACTCTTGACAGTCAATGTAAAATTTGAAAATTTGTCTCTTTAACTGACTCAAATAATAGTGTAATTCACGTAGTAAATTTTACCTGGTGAGATAAGGTTTGCTGCTTAGGTATTTTGATTAAATTTTTTAATTTGCTTTACTAATATAAGTATTGCTTGGTGTGATTGCTATCAGAGGGGAAGAACAGTGATGTAACTTACAAGAATGACCATTACATGGTGGAACCCTTAAATGATCGCAAGTTTTCTTTTCAGACTAGCAGAGTAACATATGGCGGAATAGATGGTGCATACCATACATCTACTAGAACCAGAAGGATGGGGGCTAATGGGGTATGAAACTTCCTTTTACTGTTAATTGTTCTTGGGATTATGGTTACAATGTGTTGTTATTATTATTGGTAGTAGCATTATTTGCTCCAATGCTATCCTTGTGAATCAGGAGTTAATGGAGGAAAACAAAGAAGCTGACACAACAACAGGCCAGGCAGCACATAGAATCACTAGAGGAATCCATGACAAGGTGTGTATATCTGATGGATCTAAGAAATAATAATGCACTTCTCTTGTATGCTGTAACTAATGTTAAGTGTTAATTAAGGTAAATAAAAAAGAGACATTAACCATTATGCGTGCAGCAAACTTGTTGACTCATAGTTGTTTGATATTGGCTTTTTCTCTTCTTGAATTAAGAGTAAAACAAAACCTCCTATCAAAAAAGAGAATGTTATTATGGTCAGGTTTTTGTCCTGTTGTCTAACTTCCAGGGCCGGCCCAATGGTGGGAGGGGACAAAAGTAAATTTAAAGAGAAAATTGTTTACTTTAAAAGAAAGAGCTATTTGTTTGGTCTTTTTCTAACACACGTTAAATTTGTCAAACATATGTGACCTTTTGTACTTCTTAAAAACCAATAACAAATTTTTTTTTGTTGGCAGACTAAAGCCTAAAGCATAGGCTTTAGTTGCTTTACCCTTGGGCTGACCATGCTAACTTCTGTGTTAACATGAAAGGAAATGTAGAATTTATTTTTAAAATAGAAACTAAGCTTGTTTACCATGAATGTAGGGTCATTCAGTTTTGAGGAAGCTTGACTCAGATGGTATGGTTGATACCCCACAGACACTACACAATCTTAATGAAGGTTTGTCCATGCTGGTTTGTCTTATTATTAGTTTGACAGTATCTAGAGAGGTATAATTCTTTTTCTCTTCAATGTTGATGTATTTTTTAATATTTCAGATGAGCTTGCAGGATTTGAAGAAGCATGGAAAGGAAATAATATGGCATATGATGTTCATATGAAGGAGGGTAAGCTTTCATATTTTCCCCTCTTATTCAACAAGTATCCTGCCTAACCTGTGCTCAATATAGTTTCTTTTTATCTCAAACTTCTTCTGTTTTTTTTGGAAGTGCTAGTTCAACTTCAGAAGTTTCTTGACAAATATCGTGTTTGCTAACATGGGAAGATTATGATTTTTGTATTGTTATATGCTCAATATTTATGAAACTTTGGTTTTTAACCGTGCGTCGTGTGGTCCATGTAGCCGACCTGACCTAGTGGGATAAGACTTTGTTGTTGATGTATTGATATTTGATATTGATATGATAATCTGTGGCTGAAATCTTGATGCAAAATAACTTGGAACTTACAATTGTCTGATGATATTGTTTGATGAGCTCTTGCAATTGATTGTATAGATGTTACCTTATGCTTTTCTATATAAGGAAAACTAGTAAATGGCAATTTAAAACATTCTGAGTGAATTTTTTATTGCCATGTTCCTTTTCATAGATGAAACGTTTCAATTTCAATTTTCAAAATGAAATAATTGTATTTATGCAATGTTTCGCTCCATCAGAAAATAACAAAGCTTGCACAAGGATAATGAATAATTGAATAATGGTTTGATTGATTTGTCTCTTCTTAAGTTAATTGGATAAAGTATGTCATATCCTCTGCATGGATAGAGAAATCCTGACCACCGTGCTGCAGGATAGTTATAAGTATAATGTTTTGGCTAAGTAAAACTTTCCATCTTTGTTTTGAATTGTTTTGGTACAATTTTATGTTATCTCTCCTACAACTAGTAAAAGGTTTTCCAATGCATGTGGCTCTCACACTTGGTGGGGTCTGAAGAAGGTAGATGTACACAGCCTTATCCACAAGTAGAGAGGATGTTTCCTATATTTGAACTAAGGACTTCTAGGTCACATGGCAGCAAACCAATAACCTTACTAAGGTTTTCCCTTCTCATAGGGTCTACACATCCATCTTCGTTGCCAATCTTTAGTGTTGATTTTGTAGCATAGTTAACATTTTTCAGTTGCAACATCTCTTTTTGAGCCAAACATAGATGGACTGTCATAACCATTCATCTTCTCAGTATTTCTCAATACATATTTTGATTCATTACAATCGAAGACAAATATCAGGAGTTTACAACAATTCACACTATTAATTGAGCTAAATCCCTTGGTATTTCTCAGACATATATTGGTAGTTGTGTGCCATATAGAAATATTGTACTTAAAGGCATCGGACTGTGTAGGTTGAGAGTGGCTAGTACTGACATTACAATCTAATTGTATGAAGGTGATAATGGCATAGCATGTTTTATAACCAGGCTGGTGCATAATAATGTTAACAAGTTCTGTGCTTTATGTTTTAATCTAGTTCTATTTTTCCCCCACACTCTGCTACTATGCACACCCCATTTACAGATCATATGTTTAGTCATGCAAGTTTATTAGGATACTAGCGTACCCCAGTGTTGAGGCAAGGATAAGGATAAGGCTTTGCTTAGCTTTAGCTTCGGGACACACTGATACGCTATTATGCTACTAAACTTGCATGGCTAAACGTATGATCTGTTAATGGGTTGTGCTTACGAGAGTTGTCTAATTATTGATCACAGACAACACTAATATGTTCCCATGGTTGTTTAATTTGTATGTCAATCTTCAACATATACATGTAAAACCATTGTTTCATCGCAACTGATTTTTAACATGGAAATGTTTAATATTGTCCGAGTTTAGAGCACAACAACGGTGCAGATTCTAGCAGTGGCAAGCAGCAGAACAGAAACCAGGTTTGGCCACTTCAGTATTTGGAGCCCGCAAAAAGATCGAGAGGATTTCCATCGAACTATGATGAGGCAGGAACCAATTCCGGGGGCAGAACAAAGAAAGTTGTTAGAATCAATATTGAGTGAATATTAGGATTATGTAGTTGATTGCTTCCCATTCTGTTTGTATATCAGAATTGAGGTGTGCTTTGGTGTCTTGGTTAGGCTTATGCTGCTCAATTAAGACTTGAGAACAATGTGATTTCTTAGGCTATAGAACTTCCAGTATACAATAATAAATTGCAACCATTTTAAATCTCGAGTTTACCTGGTTTTTAATTTGCACATGTCTTACTAGCCTTTTTTGTGTCACCATGTAAACTATGCCAAGTAAAATAAGTCTAAATACCAGCATCAGTAGACATGAAAATGGTCCTTTCGAAAACGTGGTGTCAATTTTTCTTTTTTTTGTTTATCTAACTTGTCTAATTGCAGCCCGGAATCCAAGCAACTTTTGGGGAATGTAAAACCAATTATTCTTTCTTGGCTGGAATTAATTGTCAATTTTAAAAAACTGCATTGTGTTGTTATTGAGCTATATATAAACGTAATCACATGAAAATCTTTAGCGTTGCAATGATATAAATAGGAATGAAGTGGGAAATAATCCAATTACAGTATCCCTTCAGGAGGTTCTCCTTCCTTCTCTTTAAACCACTTAATCATCATTTTTAATTAACGGATCATGTCCGAATAAATTTTTTTAAAAAGAATTCTGTCTATTCAAATTTTATTTATAAGATGCTTGGTATCTTTCGGAGAGTTATACTTGGTGCGATGGACTAGTTAGGACTTTTAGTAGAGTTATCGTTAGAATGTAACTTGGTGTTTAAGGTCAAAATGCTGCGTTACTATTAAATCTCCATGAAGAGTTCTAATTAAGTTTTGATGTGAAATTTTATTATGTGTTGTGAAGGACTACGTGCAGATTCAGAAAATGATTTAAGAAGAAAGAGAATTTAGAGAAATAACGGTTTGGAGAGAGAAAGGGAATAGAGAGAGAAATTGTCGAAGCTTTTTTATATCTTTCATATATTCCCTTCCCAGATTATATAACATTCTAATTTCAATAGTTTTCCACTTATCTATTACAAGAATAATAAGCAACAAATGACACTTAAAGTAAATGGGTCTATTAGACTATTGAAAATAGTCATTCAAGTATGCAGGTTTTTTCTTGATTTTAATGGATTTAACATTGCTTAGTCCACTGACTTGGGGTATAACATGTTGTGACGTGTATAATGATATTTTCATGCACACATAAGCAGTGTTTGATCAAAGATCTGAAGTCGGGGAAATTACCTTTAAAAAATAATAATAATATCTATCATAATTTGAAAATAAATTATAAAACAAAAAATTATTTTTAGTCTCTAAAAAATTTTAAGTTCAGTTTTAGTTTTTTTTTTTTTTTAATTATTGTTTATTTTCCCTTCTAATTTTGAATTGTACTCTTAAAACTTGAAAGCGTTTTCTATATAACTTAAAATTTTCTAATGCTTAAATTTGCATCGTATTTACTCAAATTAAAAATTTATTTGTTTATTGTTATACTCTCAATTTACAAAATATTTTTAATTAGATTTTATTCTATTTATACACTGACAAGTGCGTGCAACCAATCAAGTGACCTGTGATGTAGTTAATTTTTTTGCCGCCAAATTTAAAGTACACAACTAAAGGGCTTATTTTTACACTCACGTTTAGCTTCGTGGAATGGAATCAAAATAGCATTTAATAAATTATATTAATTGCTTTGACCACAGTACTTCCTTTCTATATATGAGCTAAATATCTAATTAATTAAGATTAAGAAAATGATTATTTAATTGATAGTAATAGATTTATTTTAAATTTATAATTTTTTAAATTATTCTTGTCATTAATATTTTTATCTGTTCTAATGATTTTTCACTATATATATTTTTCTTTTAATGAGAGGTGTTTCTAGTCTAAAAGTAATTAATGTAAGAAATATTATATATTGAATCTTATAATTAAAAACAAAAGGAATATTATCCATATAATAAATGTTTACTAAAATGCAATTCTTGTTTTTCCATTTTTTCAAATATGAGCTTTTAGTCTCCTAATTTTTTAATAGCGACCTTTATTTTCTTTGACTAAAAATGATAAGACATAGGCAAAAATTCTTTGAAAAAGAAATCACTCTTATTTTTAAAAAGTTCATGATTTTAGTTCTTCATTTTTTAATTGAGACATTTCGTCTCTCACTTTTTAAAAATTAGCCGTTTTAGTTCTTGTGATCAATTTCAAATATTGATCTATGTATTATATAAATATTGACTTTGTTTATTATGTATATGACAAATATTTTTTTAAAAATTATTTAATGAATTAGTAATTTCTTTGACCATATGTACTTATTTCAAAGTATTAATTGCTTTATAAAAAAGTAAAACATATTTTGACTGAACTTACATAAATATTCTTTTTTGGTATTAAAAGTTGATGATTTTTAACTATTCCTCTGTGGAAAGTGAGGCCACATTTCAGTTACATGCAAGACTTTTGTGGTGGTCTCAGAGTTGCATTTATTTTAAGTTGCAATTTCAGAGTGCTGTGAAATAATTAAAATAGATTGTGAGCTTTTTAGCTTATTATTATTATTATATCACAAACATGTTGAAGGCCTTGGCCATAGTTATTGTGTTCTTGATGATGATTAATATGAGAGTCCCTGCAGTGCAGATCAATGAACAAGAAAATGGTGGGAGGAAAAATATTGTTGTTGGTGCTCAAGATGATGATGATGGACTTTTTGGAGATAAGAAAACTGTTCGCGTTTTAAATGGGATGAATGATGGGATTCTTGTGTATCTCCATTGTAAATCGAAGGATAATGATTTTCACCAACATGTTCTTGCCGTTGGAGAGTACCAAGAATGGTCCTTCAGAGATAACATTGGTGGCACGACTCTTTTTTGGTGCACCATGGATGCAAACACTTTGCATGCGAGTTTTGAAATTTATAGTGCCAAAAGGGATGATTTAAAGTGTGATAGCCAATGTAATCGAACCATGAAAAACGATGGAGGCTATTTTTATAATCAGTTCCAAGGCCGCTGGGAGAAGTTGTTGTCTTGGAATATTCCAAAACTAACACCTGTGTAGAAGTTTTATGCCTATATGCTAAACTAAAAAAATAAAATAAATTATGGATAATCATTATGTACCCATATATTTGTTTGCTAATTATAAAGAAGAATCATATCCCTTGTTGTCTGATCACAATTTATTTTCCAATCGTCAATTGTTTTTATTCAATTCATAATTCATATTTTAAAATAGCTATTTAATTAATTATCTCATCATGTTCTTTGAAGTTCGACCAATTTTTTCTGTCTCTCACTTTTATAAATTTTCTCTGAACTCTTTCTCTTTCTCTGTCTTATAAATCACATGGGGGAAAGTATAATATCAATTTTTAATTGCAAAGTAAGAAACATATTTTAGAAATAGGTACGATAATGGTGTAAATGTTTTTCATATTAACCAAGGTCAGTCTAATGATATATAGAGGTTGAACAATATGTATGAAAACTTAAGTTTGATCCTTATTATTGTCGTTGTATAAAAAAAATGTCTTTTATACATTTCATAAATCCTTACAAAAGAAGAAAAGAAACACTATAATGTTGTTGAAGGACTTAATCACAGTTATTGTGTTCTTGATGATTATCAGAGTTCCTGTAGTGCAAATCAGCCAACTAGAGAAAATGTTTTTTCATATCAATCAACTATGCTCGACCTATTGATAGAAGTTGATAGTTTACATAATGATTTAAGTATGATGCTTATTAATTTTTCTCATCGTTATATTATAAAATAGGGGTAGTTTGATAATTTATAAAAGTAATTATGAACTTTGATTATCTGCATTTATTGTACCATTAATAGAAGAAAAAGAAGGGGCAGGGGGATGAGATCACATTTATAAAAATTCATATAAATTAATTAAAATTAAAGTAATATAAATATTTCAAAATATATATTATTTGATTTCAATTTTGATAAAATTTAATACAAATAATATATATATATATATATATATATACACACTAGAGTGTGTGATCCTTGTCATGCAAGAGTTAAATATTTTTATATCCGTATTGTAATTAATATAAAAAATTGGTAAATAAACAATACTAATTAAAATACAATACGTTATTAAACTAAAAACTCATTCAAATATATTTTTTTTTTAAAATAATCATAAGCATAAAATACCACAAAATTAAAATCTTATTTAAAGAGTTTTTGGAAAACATTTTTTTTTCAGATTATCTTTTGGTTGTCAACATTTTAATTTGTGTATAAACATCGAATTGATTTCAATATTAAAAATTGATTTAATTAATAATCATTTGATATGATGATCTTATAATAAAATTTTGAGCATTAAATGGACATATATTTCCGACATTTCAATAACATAAGATAATCGTATATATGAAATGGTAAATAAGTAGTCATGCATTTCCTTGATATTAGACATTTCTTTTAGAGTAGGGTATGTTTGGATGAGAACTTAAAAATAAAATTAGAAGTTGTTTGTTGATTTTTTTATCTTTAGCTTAAAAATTCCTTTTAAGCTAAAATTTGTTTGGTAATTTTTTATATATAAAAAATAGTATATCGTCAAATGAAAAAGGCCCTATTTCTTTTTTATAATTTTTTTAACTTAAAAGTTGCTTTTAAGTGAATGCTAAAAATAAGAACTTAAAATAAAAGTAGAAGTTGTTTGTTGAATTTTTTTCTTTAGCTTAAAAAATGGCTTTAAGCTAAAATTTGTTTGGTAATTTTCTTATAA
>PYAF01004983.1:193058-213875 GCA_007407185.1 Glycine tomentella | reverse complement strand
ATAAAAGTATGAGATGATGACAAATTAATCTTTAAAATATAAAAAATTCAATTTTAGTTTTCAAATGTGTAAAAATTGTGACATATTAGTTTTGTGAATAATTTAATAACAAATTAATCTTTAAACTTTATAATTTAATATCAAATTACTTCTAAAAAAAATATAGCTTATTATCAAATTCATACTTAAATATTTACAACTTAAGAAAATTATTTCACAAATTTAACAAACAAAATCAATATGAGGTACATAATTTTTTAGTCCAAACAAATTTTTAGTCCCCGAATTATGTTTTTGTCTCGTACATATTATTTGAATGTATTATTTTGTTCTTCTTAACATTTTTTCTTGTTTTATAGTGTGAACCTACTGATAAGCAATAATATGCTTTTAGTTTTTTTGGTCTATTAACTAATTAAATATAAAAGCACTTTAGTGGGTGCCTCTCGTGACTTTCCAACCACTGAAGGCCAAAGACAAAACTCATTCATATTTCCATTGGCAGAAGTGCCATCAAAGACGGTCTAAAGCATCTGTTTGAACTTGAACGTGAAACAAAGAATACGAATCATAAAAGTAAGTGATAGCCACCACACCATCCTTTTTAGTCTCATGATGCCACACGAGCCAATGTTATTATTAGCTTCACAATTTGACTAATATGTAGCAACCTGACTATGAAAATTTTAAAAAAATGTGATATATATATATATATATATATATATATATATATATATATGTATGTATGTCCCCAACAAGCCAATAGTTTCTACATATATGAATGAATGCGACGCGTTACTGAAAATTAAAAGCATCGCCAAAGTGTGGATTGTGATTTGTTATATGCACCTCAAACGTTTAGTCATAGGAAATAATGCAATGATTTATTTTCTTTCCAAAGAATTAAGTATATGGTCGTCTATCACAATTTGTTCGTTAAAAAAGATATTTTAAATGTACGAGAACTTGGTTGGAAATCAAGTTGTCTTATCATAATATTTTCTTTAATTTCATAATTATCGCCACAGATTGGATCGGTATTGATATGTTATAAAATGTGGTTCGGATTATAGACTGATGGTCGTGTTCTCCCATCAATGGAATATGACACACCTAAGTCATATCGACACCCGTTCCGATCTATATATGTACATACCCGATCTAATCTATGTATGTACAAGTCCTATTTATGATTTAGCCTTGGAAGAATATCACTTGAAACTAGACTAAAATCAACCAATATTAATACTTTTTTTATTGTTTAAAAATATTAAATTTCAAAATTAAAACTAGAAGAAAAATATTAGATGAATAATTTCATAATACAAACAACAATAAAATAGTCAAGTTTTTCCCTACTAGATGATGTTGATTAAATGGATAAATAATACCATAACATTTTATTGTAAATTGTTTATGTAAATAAATTATCTCACTCTAAATATTTTTGAATGATTTTGCTTATAATTCTTGGTCTTCCTCCACCTAGGATTTTCTCTTATTTGACACACCCTCTTTATTACCTCTACCAATTGAAACTCTAGTTTTTCTTGTTATATTGTAAATAATTTTAGTTTGAAATATGTTTTTATTCCTTGTAAGGTGAGCCAGTTTTGATTTTGGTTACTGTAATTTTTTATTTTATTTTTCAGCTCTCTAAAATTGGAAATAAAATAAAATGGTTAACATTTTTTTAGATGAATAAAATGGTTAATGTATATAAGTCATGCTTAATTATTAATTGTATAAAAAAGACAAAAATGGAGGGTTCTAAACGCATGAGAATCATAATCCAACCACTTTAATATAAATTACTGATTTTTTTAATGATTAATTTTTATTGGATAATTTGATTAACTTACAATCATTTTTAATGAATTTCTCTTCATCTCATTTACATTACTTAACCTAAAATCTTATTTAAAAGTTCTAAATTTAGATCTACTACTTTGATATATTTTTTTTTCTGGAGAGTTCTACTGTGATTAATACTACGTTGGTATATAGATGGCATTATTTAGGAGCAAGAACTTCAATTGATGCATATATATATATATATATATAATTGATTGTTCCTGACAAATAATTTTGATATTTTAATTGTTTGAATTAACTGATTAAAAATATATGCCTAGTATGTGAGATGAATGCATGAACGCCGCCAATAAAGACAAATTGAATCATGTTACCAATATCTTGGATAGACCAAAACTCCATAGAAGAAATGTTTAATTGATTGGTTCATTACTTAATTAAATTACATACGATTAGGAGGGGTAGGCTGCAAGAATCAAGTAACGCATAATGTTGGCAGACAGATTACTATCCCTTGCATTATACGCGTTGGGGTTCAAATTAAGACGATATGAACCAAAATATATTTTGGGTTTGAACAAAATAAAATTTACAACCTCAATAAATTTTCATTCGCCCTATTATTGATCATTTTGGTCATTTTATTTTTTCAAATTAAGACTATATTTTTTTGGTACTATACATGATAACATATATTCGTATGACAAATTTTCATTTGGCTAACTTGGTCTAAACATATGCTAATCTTTTAAATATGAAAGTAAAAAAGATAATTGACGTCTATATATATAACTAGCTAGACAACAAGTGCTCCCATACCAAAAAGAAAAAGAGAAAAAAAGCCAACAAGTGCTTCAAGGTATATACATGTCCAGGTGCTTTACATGTTCAAATCAATCAAATTAAATAATATTCTTAGATTTCGGGATTATAGTTTAAGCCTTCAAGGTATATACATACTAGTACATTATTTGTAGCCTGGACAAGATTTGGACGGTGATAAAAATATGATTAATTTGTAAATCTTGAGTGTGTGAGCTTTATCGGGACACAAATTCACTCATAGGAGACTGCAATTAACTACCAGTAGTTAATTGAGATTTACAAGCATAATTAAGATTTCGAGGTAAGATTAATAGAGAATTCCACTTTGACTCTTTGAGTATTATAGAGTTCTTTAGTATACTGTATATGATTAGTCTCTTTCCTCAAAGTTCTGATAGATTTTTTCCTTGTTCTCAGACGATTTGAACTCAGATCTTTTGTGCTATCTAATAATAAATGGCGAGGCTCCAAAAAAGCCAATTTCTAACCACATATTTAAAGATATAGTTAATTATGTCAATTTATATTACATCGTGTTGGTATCAAAATTAATACATTTAATAAAAAATGAAAATTAATATATATTAACAATACATGCTGATATCATGTATCATATTTTTAGTGTAGACTTTCAAAATATATATTATATATCACTTCAATTGGTTTTTTTCTTCTGTTTATTTTTTATTACACAAAACCTATATTAACAAAGGCAATCTTAAAGCTTAATAGTTTGTATAAGTAAATCTAACTCAATTGGTTACAAAATTATCCCTATGTTGTTTTAGATCTGAATTGTCAATTGGGAAATCCGTAAGTCCCAGATCAAAATTATAGTGCATTGGTCTTCACTGATCTAACTTTGGTCATGCCTCAAATATCTCTCATAATGTTTTCGTGTTTGGGGTTTAGAAAGTTGGACGGTCGCCAAAAAGGACCACCATGCATCTGAGGTCCGTAATTTGAGTTGTAGGGGATTGAAGTACACCGATTTGAGTTTTGGGTTTGGTGTTTAAATGCATTTTTAAACCTCAATTGATTGGGGCTTTGGCTTTTAGGAATGTCAATTGGTTTTAGAGTGAGGAAGTGAAGAAAATAGATTGGGAAGAGGAGTATTTTTGTTGGCTTTGGAAATTTTCATGGTTTGAGTTTAGATCGATCTGTTGATGATTTGTGAAAATTCGTGGTGTCAAGTCTGTATTCTCAAAAATAATGGTAGTGCATATTGACAATCCAGATCTGAAATAATAAAGGGTATCATATTCGTTTGGGACACATGGATGCTACTATAAAGGGAACACAAAGGTTAGGGTGTTTTTCTGTAGGTTAAAAAAAGGAGGAAACCCTTGTTGTGTAATTCAAATAAAAACATAGGAAGTGTTAGATGGAATTTGTTCTACTATTTTTCTTCCGTCTCATAAATTTTTATCACACATTTCTCGGCGTTTTCTTCCAATATTTTTCGTTATTGAAATTTGGTTGAACAAATACAAATTCTTCTCTTATGGTATATTGGGTTCTTGACAATTTTAGCTTCTTATTAAGCAATTGTTGAATCAAACTAATTTACACCGTGTCACTATGTGGTGTTCAAGGTTGTTGGTCCAGACCCTCTTGAAATAGGTAGCTAGTTTGGACCACTTAATTAATTCAATGCCTCGGTTGCAATCTAAAGGGAAAATTTCAAATCAAAATCCCCGATTCCACACCTTTCATTCATTCACGGTTATCAAAAAGGTGAAAATCCCTCCCTTAACGTGTCCCTGTTGTAGATGGAAGATAAGAAAATCTGGGTAAAACTTATTAAATGAGAAGAAGGACACGTGTCATTTAGGAAAGATCTACGTGAATTTTACCCTATGAATAATGTATATTGAAAAGGACATGTTATAATGCTATATGATGCCTTGTTGCAAGCATTTCTCCTTGAAAGGAGAATCTAATGTACCAAAATTTATATATATTTATTTTGTAGTGAGACTTTCAACATAAATGGTGCCTGTTTGGACGGCAGAATTCTGAGAATCTACGATAACAGCCTCCCTCAGTTGCTTCCAAACTCAAAAAGTCTTAAATATTTAATAGCAAGGACAGAGATAAGCTATGGTTTTCTCACCATATTTATTATATATATATATATAACATTGGTAGCTCCCCAACAACATGAAGCAACGATATTTTTCATATCAAAGCTAGCTAGTTTAAAATTGCACCCAAAGAAATCTCCAATTTGAGGAAAACAAACACATCGACAACATGGCTAATTGGTCTGCTGAAAATGCCAAGAAAGCTTATCTCCGAGCACTCAAAATGGTAAGCAACACTTTCTAAATTCCACCAATTAAGATGGGTTTGTCTTATGTCTCTCCTTCAGTCACGATTTTGTCATGATTTTTAACATTGTGGTAAATTGTGAACTTTTGCGGGGCGATGTGACCACAATTATGGTCGCAAAGAAATCAAAAACCTTGATATAGTAGATGAAGTCAGTCATATACATAGTTTTTTAAAACTTTGATAAGTTTCATAACTTCATATCATATATTTTGATTGTTCTTTCATTTTGCAGGCCAAAAGAGGTAAAGAACCTGATGTAGCTGAGTTCATATCTGCTATAGCAGCAGGCAACAATGCACAACTCATGGTGGTTTCCTGTGCAGGCGTGGCCGATTCGGCCACGCTTGCTCTGGCTGCAGCTGCTCACCAAACTAATGGCCGTGTGGTGTGCATTTGTTGTGACCAAATCGAGTCAGATGCATCAAGAAAAGCTCTAGGAGTTCATGGAGATCGTGTTGAGTTCGTTGTAGGAGATGCGAAAACCCTTCTGCCAGGGGAATACAAAGGAGCTGATTTTGTGCTTGTAGATTGTGACATCACCAATGCAAAGGAAGTTTTTCTAGCAGCATTTAAAGATGCCAACAAAAATGGGGCAATTGTGGTTGGATATAATGTTAAGCATAGGGTCTCAAGGTGGAGACAACTTAAAGCATCATTTTTACCTATTGGAGAAGGGTTGTTGGTGGCCAAAATAGATCCCAATATTGTGAAGGGTAATGATGACAAGGTTGTACAAAGGAAGAGTCGTTGGATTGTTCAAGTGGACAAATGCACAGGCGAGGAACATATTTTTAGGGTCACCTCTCCTGATAGGAAAGTGCAGATTGAAGTTTAAGGCTACAAATTGACATAGATTTTGTTTTTGATTTTTGAATAATATGAAATGATTAATTGAAGTGTACACATGATAGATCTCATGGTCTGAAGGGTACCTCTTAGGAATGTAAAGTAGAACAGGAGCTGTTTGCTTTTGCTATTCAGTGGTCTTTTTATTTGCATGTGTTTTAAGTGTATATTTGTGTAAAGCATTTGGCCTGTTAATTTTTTTTTTTCACAGGCCAAAGAAGCTATGAATGTAAAACAGGAAAAGTAAAATTTGGTTTAGCATGGTTATATCACCCTGTTGTTCCAAGAGCCTTCCATATTTCCAATTCCTGTATCCTACATGTCCTTGCTACTTCTTTTGTTATGCATTTTACTATTTGAGTTTGGAACTAGTATCTTTACTTTTGTGGAAGACTCTACACAACACCCAGTCCTCTTTTTTTTGTTTTTTTTTTTTTTCACCACTAAGTGGTCATTGATTTTTTATTTATTGGTACTAGCTAATTTTTTATTTTCATTTTCTTGTTTCACTGGTTATAAGTACAAAATTTTGGAATTATATTTTTTATCGGACAATATTATTATTAATTTTTATTAATAGGAGAATTAAGTTCAATATCTCTTTCTCCTTCCTTCTCCTTTATCACCAAATTATCCTTGGAATTATACTTTATTCCCAATTTCCCATCCTCATGGCCATTTCTTTTACGACTCTCATTTATTCTTTGCCACTAAGAAATGTCTACAATTGCAATTGTTATCTTGAGAAAAAATATTAAGGGGAAGGCTAGCTCTACCGTATGTAGAAAAAATATTTCTGCTACTAACTGATAGTACATGCTGGACTAGAAAAAGTGAAAAACTTTGTTGCTCCATCCGGCAGTAGTCCACTTGCAATTGGCTTCAGAGGGATGGGACAAAGTGAAGGAGGGAAATGAGAAGATAAAGGAATTGTTGCCTAAAAATCATATCCAATCTTATTTACATATATATTTATATATATATATATATATATATATATATTAATTTAAATATTTTTTAATCTCTCTAAATATTATTTTGGAATTATATCTAAAATTTCAAACCTTGCAGATTTTAGTTCCTGTACAATTACAAAAATGTTAATATGTTGATTATGTTATTATATGTCAGATCCACAAAAGAAGACATTGTGACAATATATTATATGTCATGTTAGAATTGTTAGAACAGTGACACATCATTGATGCAGTAAATGAATTATAAAAAAAAAAGGTTTACAATGATTACAAATGAGAGAGAAATTAAAAATACAGACTAAATGCAGAAAAAATGACATTTGTAGGCATAAACGAATATTTAAGTTTATTTAAAAAACAATATTTAAGTATTAAATATAATGGGTAAGCATAGTTCAAAATTAATTTTTAAAAAATACACGTTATATGCATGTATATTTTCAAAAAATTAAAGAGATTAATGTAGAAATAGATGAAAATCGTGAGAGTTTGTGTAATTTCAAAAACATGAAGGAAAGTAATCCAATGAATATAAATCAGTTAACAATATATGTAGATTTATTGAGAAATAATCTAAATTAAATTCGATTTGCTCTTAATACACTCTTGGAGATAAACATGCTTTAAATTCCTTGACCAAGATTAATCAAATAACCTATCCACTAATGAGTCTAAGACCCTAATCACAATGTTATCAAATAAAAAAAACATCAAAGAATTTATTTATAATTTACTCTTTTATTTATTAAAATCTATTCTCCATTTATGTCTGGTAACATTTCTTATTACAAACTCATAAAGAATTCTCATTGATATAATCTTATTTCATATTTTAAAGAATCTACAGAGAAAATAATAAAATAAGAAATTGCATTTTCACTATTTTTTAAATTATTGAAAGCATAAAACAAATCTAAAATAATATTTTCTAACTATATTAATATAAATATATTAAAATTAATTGAAAATAGAAACAGAAAAAAGAAATCATAAACCTAAAGAGGATCAATTGCTCCAGATTCAATTGGATCTTCGTCAATTCAAATAGGATCAGTGACCCATTATCTTTTTATATATCCAACTACATTCCTTTAGAAGTGCAAAAATAATGAGTACGAGGACGATAGAAGACCAAGAAGAATGGAGGATCAAGTAAACTTTTCTCATGTATACACGTTGTAAAGAAAGTTCGTTCTTTTTTGTATGGATTTAGACGAAGATTGCAAGCATAGATGAATATTAATTCCTAATTTCCAGGGTTAGGCAAAGAACATCGTGGCCATGCATGGATTCAACATTTCCAGCAGGTATTCATATGCGTGTGTGTTACATACACTGCCTCACTATATTCTAATAAAGTATCTCTCTTTCATAGATAATCAAGAATCTTTTTTTATTAAAATACGTTGTTCAAAGATTAACTATGAATACTTGTTTCAAAATTCATCAATTACTTAATATTGTTAAATTCTTAGAAAAAAGATTCATACTAAATAGTAAATACTAATAGCAAATAATTTGGGTTTGTGTTGTTATGCATGCAGTGTGCATTTGGAGCACCTGAGTTTCATGAATTTCATCATGGCTGCACGGACGAGAACAAATTTCATAGTGAATTCACCAAACACGCGACACACAGGTGTGCAAGGTACGTATGTGTGCATAGTTTCACATGAGGGAGTTGTCGCTGCCGCCACAGGTGGTGGCCAGGGAGGCGTAGACGATGGTGTCACGGCCTCATTGGGTTGGATTTTAGGGTTAGGAATTGCTAGGGTTCTGAGGGTGGCCAAGGTGAGTCCAAGAAAAACAGTCTTGGCATGCAAGAATGCATATATGTGGCAGAGAAACTTTCTTGAGAGGGGTGTGCGTTTGGTTTAGATCGATATTCTTGTTTCTTGGACAAGGTTTGGATGGGTCTTACACAGAGAGGAATGGTGCTGCAAGCAGCATCAATTGCTTCAAAGGGTCCTAGCCGTTGAATCAAGAACATAATCAAGAATCAGGAGATGGAAGAGCACCTTTCCCGTGAGTGAGTCATTTTGTTTATTATAGGGTTATTAAGTTTAAAGATTACTAAATTACATGGGCTGCTTATATATATTCTTGTAACTTTTGGTCTGATGGGTTTAGTTGAATGACTTGAATCAAGTTGTATAATTAATGAGATGAGTTAGAGACGATCAAATTCTTAACTGGTTTGGGGACTTTTGAGGATATAGCAATTCTAGCTGCACAATTGCCTTATTAAAAATCTCATATATTACATCTGCATCGGAACGGGATCAATCCAATGATGGGTGAGTTCTAAAAAAAAATTTAAAAGAAATATTTTACTTTACAATGTGATAGTTATATAGTAGGCTTTTTTGGCTGACATGGATGAATTTTTTTCAACATATAAGGCCTCTTCATTTCTTAAAAACTAATAGCAAATATTTGTTTTTTTGTAGGCCTAAAGCTAGTCAACTTTAGTTGTTTTAATCTTGGACCGGTTCTGAAAAATTGCACTAGCATAAAAAAACCACATTTATAACTATAGTTGCTAGCTTCACATGATTGGATACATCATGGTATGTGTTTATGCAATACTTACAAGTAACTACTAAATTTTGTGGAAGAAAAAATTGCAGTACTTCATTTGACTGTTATTGCATATAGTGCTATTTTTACGAACTCCTTCTCTAAAGATGATATAGCATAAAGAAAAGCTGTCTTCTCATGATCCATCCATCTTATAGGATCCATCTCACCACAACAAGGCTCATCATCAACATCCGAAATACAAGTTCCCTTCAAGTTGGATCGATGATGAGAAGACAGTTTTTCACCATGATGTATATGTTTCTTGAAGGACTTGGCAAGGTTGGCATGGTGTTTGGGAACTATAAGGTCCTAAGAATTGTGTAGGGTTTTCTTCAGCAAGTTTTTGAAATGCCTTAGTATGGCATATGCACATACCATGATGCTTCCAGTTCTATAAAAACTTGGAACTAATCAGTTGATGAATTAAATGATTCAAATTAAGGAAATTAATGGGATAGATATAGATCCTAAAAATCAAATGTGGTTTTTTATGCCTGTGAAATTTAGATTGAATCTAACACAAAAATAGCATTGACCAGAGATTAAGAAAGTAAACTACTACTAATAATTTTTCCAATTTAAAGGGTTACCTAGTTCCTTAGACATCCTAATCATAGGAATTAGCATTAGATCATTGGTGTTTCTTGAAGTTGAGGGTGCTTAGTGATTTTACAGTGTCCATGTAAGCTTTTAAGGACTGTTTCTGGAGACCAAACGAGGGTACGTAACTGTGTAAGTGTCTTTTTTCTCAGTGCTTCTTTCTCTCTTTCTTTGTGTGTGTCAGAATGTGGATATCGTGTTAGGTATAGCAGTTGGTAATGTTGTTCTGATGAATGGTGATGGATATACATGAACGGTTTGAGAGACGTTGACTTTAATTTGACTCACTCAATTTGCACATATTTTTTTAATCTATAAAAATCAAACTCAAGTATTAGGAGGTTTACAATAATCTGAATTAAATCCTTTGATAACAATTAGTTTACATCTAATTAATTAAGGTTTATTGTATTACTGATTTGTTTGTTGTCCAGAGTATCTTCTTTGGCCAGAGACTATCCTATAACTAATTTTTTTCATAATTTTTTTTGTTTATTTTATTCTTGCCTATGTTATAAGAGTTGTTGTTAAAAATATGTACCTAAGAGTATTATTACATTAATTGATGAAATTAAATGGAGATGATTAATTCAATAGCTAACCGCTGTTATTTAGAATTCGTCTTATCCTTCTCTGTCTTCACTTTTTATTTAATTTATTCCTTATAGTATATATGTATATTGTGCAGACATCACAGCCTATTAAAAATATATTTCTGTGTAAAACAAAAATTTAAGAAGCCATGGTTGAAACATCATATTCAAATTCGTGAAGTAGAGAGGAAACAAGGTTCTGAAAACAAAAATATGTTGTTATACTTTTTCTCTGTTCTCTAATAACTGAGTTTTATGCTTCCTTGCCTTCAATTCAATTGTGTACAATTCAATAACAAAAATATATTTTTGTACCCTATTTTCTCTGTGTTTTTCAAGGTACTCCATTCATCTTATAATATTTTGGGACTTTTTTCTCTTATACATGAGAATTATAATGGAATAAAGAAAGAAATACGATTCAATATTTATTGCACAAGCATAAATAACCACATTTATAACTAAAGATAGCTTCACATGATTGGATTCATCATGGTATGTGTTTATGATATACTAACTACTAATTGTGGAAGGAAATTTTGCACTACTTCTTAGGACCTTTGCTCTTGCATACCGTGCTATTTTTACGAACTCCTCCTCGAAAGATGATATACCATAAAGAAAAGCTGTCTTCCCATCATCCATCCATCTTGTAGGATCCCTCTCACCAGATCAAGGCTCATCATCAACATCCTAAATACCAGGTGCATACAAGTTGGATTGATGATGAGAAGACAGTTTTTCACCATGATGTATTGTGTTTTTGGAGGGACTTCGCAAGGATGCCATGGTGCATGCTTGGAAACTATGTCCAAATAATTGTGCAGGGTTTTTCTTCAGCAAGTTTTTGAAATGCCTTAGTATGGCATATGCACATACCAAGATGCTTCCAGTTCTGTAGAAACTTAGAACTAATCATTTGAATTGAATGAATCATAGGAAATTAATGGGATAGAAATAGATCCTAAAAATCAGATGCAGTTTTCTATGCCTGTGAAGTTAATAATATTGAATCTAACATAAAATTAGTATAAGAGATTAAGAAAGTAAACTACCACTAATATTTTTTTCAAGTTAGTTCCTTAGACATCCTAAATAGGAATTATTAGCATTAGAACATTGATGCTTCTTGCAGTTAAGGGTGCTTAGTGATTTAACAGTGTCCATGTAAGCTTTTGAGGACTGTTTCTGGAGATCAAACTAGCGTAATTAACATTGTCTTTTTTCTCTGTGCTAGCTTCTCTCTTTGTGTTTGTGTGTCAGGTATATCAGTTGATAATGGCGTGCTGATTCATGATGATGGATATATATAAACGGTTTGAGAAGCGTTGACAATTAATTGGCTCACTCGATTTTTAGGTGATTTTTTTATCAATAAAAATGAAACTCAAGTACTAGAGAGTTTAAAATCAATTGAGCTAGACCTCTTAAAAATTATTCATTCACATGTAATAAATTAATTCTTATGAATTTTTGTAATATATATCCTTTTATCTAATTTAGTTCTATCGCATTACTGATTTGTTGTTGTCCAGAGTATCTCCTGTGGTCAGAGACTATCCTATAACTGATTTTGTTTCACAATGTTTTCTTCTTCTTTTTTTCTTGCCTGTTACAAGAATTGATATTAAAAAAATGTACGTAAGAGTATTATTAATTACTCTAATCGATACGATTAGCTGGAGATAATTAATTCAATAGCTACCATGAGAAACAAGAGGTAGCAGCTGAGGCCACAACACTCTGGTACTCATCAATTTGAAAGTACCATTTTGCAGGACTGTCTTTGCCTTGGACGACAGACTTCATTTTGTGAATCGAAGCTGTAATGTAGTAGCAGACAAACTTGCAAATATTTAGCTTTTATGTTTAAAGATAGGTGATGGATACAAGAGGCCCATGTCAGATACCAGCCTCTTATCAATAAAGTGACTTTTAGTGAAGTCTTTTTTATAATATGTTATTAATATGAAATATTTATTAATGTTATTGATGATTAATTTTAGATAGAAAATTAGAATGATAACCTTTCTTGTAATCTTTTTCTCCAATTACATATTTTCATCTTTGTATTCGAGGTTCGATTTTGAGATCTTTCTTAAAAAAAAACCGAGTTTGGTTCTTTATTTATTTTCATTGAAAATGATTTGTGATTGTTTTATTGTCAATATTGTAAAAAATATATTTTCTATATATGTAACAGATTCGACCATTGATCTTCTCCCATGTCATCTTAAACTACGGTTAAAATATATTTTTTGTTTTCATAAATATGAATATTTTTTAAATTCTCCCCTACAAAATTTTCAATATATTTTTCGTCTTCACAAAAGTGAAATGTATTATTTTTTGGTTCTCAGTAAGGTTCAGACATTTGAACCTACGTGCATGGCCTTTTTTACAACTGTTATATACACAATTGATGTCAAAACATCACATTTTATATCGGTTATATAGATAACCAATATACAAAAATGTCACATTTATATCGATTATATGTATAACCTATGTAAAAATTCTTCGTCGTAGGTTTAGATTTACCTGAATCTATGTCCAGATCAAAAATATTTCCTTTGGCTAATGCCTTATTATATTTTGTAGTAAGCGATGTAAACAATAAAGAAGGCTTAAATATATTTTTGGTCCTTGCGAGTAAGGGTAAAATCAGGCCAGACTTGGTTAGGCTTGACCTTAACTTGATTTAAAAACATAAAGTTTGACCTGCAAACCTATCAAACAATTTATTTTAAAATAATATTATATATAAAGAAAATCTAATGACTATACAGTAAAACTTTGAAAATTCGCATGGTACTTTTAAAATTTTAATATAAATAAAGACATATAGCTGCACAATTGCCTTATTAAAAATCTTATATATTATATCTGGATCAGAACAGAATCAATCCAATGATGAGTGAATTCTAAAACAAAATTTAAAAGAAATATTTTACTTTACAATGTGATAGTTATATAGTAGGATTTTTTTGCTGACAAAGATGAATTTTTTGTCAACATATAAGGCCTCTTCATTTTTTAAAAACTAATAGCAAATATCTGTTTTCTATAGGCCTAAAGCTAGTGAACTTTAGTTGTTTTAATCTTGGACCGGTTCTGAAAAATTGCACTATCATAAGAAAACCACGTTTATAACTATAGTTGCTAACTTCACATGATTGGATTCATCATGGTATGTGTTTATGCAATACTAACTAGTAACTACTAAATTTTGTGGAAGAAAAAATTGCAGTACTTCATTTGACTGTTATTGCATACAGTGCTATTTTTAGCAACTCCTTCTTGAAAGATGATATAGCATAAAGAAAAGCTGTCTTCTCATGATCCATCCATCATATAGGATCCATCTCACCACAACAAGGCTCATCATCAACATCCGAAGTACAAGTTGCCTTCAAGTTGGATCAATGATGAGAAGACAGTTTTTCACCATGATGTATATGTTTCTTGAAGGACTTGGCAAGGATGGCATGGTGTTTGGGAACTATAAGGTCCTAAGAATTGTGTACGGGTTTCTTCAGCAAGTTTTTAAATGCCTTAGTATGGCATATGCACATACCATGATGCTTCTAGTTCTATAGAAACTTGGAACTAATCAGTTGATGAATTAAATGATTCAAATTAAGGAAATTAATGGGATAGATATAGATCCTAAAAATCAAATGTGGTTTTTTATGCCTAAGAAATTTAGATTGAATCTAACACAAAAATAGCATTGACCAGAGGTTAAGAAAGTAAACTACTACTAATAATTTTTCCAATTTAAAGGGTTACCTAGTTCCTTAGACATCCTAATTATAGGAATTAGCATTAGATCATTGCTGCTTCTTGAAGTTGAGGGTGCTTAGTGATTTAACAGTGTCCATGTAAGCTTTTTAATGACTGTTTCTGGAGACCAAACGAGCTTAACTGGTGTAAGTGTCTTTTTTCTCTGTGCTTCTTTCTCTCTTTCTCTGTGTGTGTCAGAATGTGGATATCGTGTCAGGTATAGCAGTTGGTAATGTTGTTCTGATGAATGATGATTGATATATATAAACGGTTTGAGAGGCGTTGACTTTAATTTGACTCACTCAATTTGCACATATTTTTTTATATCTATAATCAAACTGAAGTATTAGGAGGTTTACAATAATTTGAATTAAATCCTTTGATAATAATTAATTTACATCTAATTAATTGATGTTTATCGCATTACTGATTTGTTTGTTGTTGTCTAGAGCATCTTCTGTGGCCAGAGACTATCCTATAACTAATTTTTTCATAATTTTTTTTTGTTTTTTTTATTCTTGCCTATGTTATAAGAGTTGTTATTAAAAAAATGTACCTAGCTAAGAGTATTATTACACTAATTGATGAAATTAACTGGAGATGATTAATTCAATAGCTAACCGCTGTTATTTAGAATTCGTCTTATCCTTCTCTGTCTTCACTTTTTATTTAATTTTATTCCTTATAGTATATAATCATATTGTCCAGACATCACAGCCTATTAAAAATATATTTCCGTGTAAAACAAAAATTTAAGAAGCCATGGTTGAAACATCATATTCAAATTCGTGAAGTGGAGAGGAAACAAGGTTCTGAAAACAAAAATATGTTGTTATACTTTTTCTCTGTTCTCTAATAGCTGAAAGTTTTATGCTTCCTTGCCTTCAATTGGTTTTGATTTTCAGTTTGGTATGCTAACAGTAACAGGTATGGCATGTTTTGGGGGAGAAAATTCATTTTTCACATAACCATATGCCTCGCTGTCTGGAACACTTTGTTTTTGGTTATAAAAGTTTTGCTTCTTAATTTGGCTTGTATGAGAAAAGGGTGTCGACAAGTCGTCCGCCCTTCATGGTACAGTTGATAAAAGGGTGACCATGAGTTACCCACCCTTCATGGCAGTGTATGTGCTACAAGTTGGGATAGTTTTGGGTGTTGATGGTTTTCAAGGGTGTAATTCCTCTTAAGTATGTTCGGGACCATGGTGGCGGAGTGCTCGTCCCCTTGGGGGCATCACACACAAGCCTCCAATTCATCATTGTCGGCCTTCAATTTCCTAAGTTCCACCTCATGATGTCGCTCCATCTCCGCAATGCGGGTTTGGAGTTGTTGGAGAGTGTCCTTATCTCTCATTGTTGTTGGGAGATGATTGGAGTTGTCTAGGGGTGGCTCGTGTCTGAGGCCGGACCATGTGTTAATCATTAGTGAAGAGAGGCCGCGGTAAAAGTTTTACCACAGCTCCACGGTGAGCACCAAATGTATTTATCGAAATATGGTGCTGACTGACGTCAGGGTTTGACATAGTCAAGATGGGTTCCTTGATCTCACACATAGGACTACAGGTACCCTTCACTAGAAGAACAAAGGGAAAACTTGCAAAACAAAGGACTCTCACACTCAAATAAGTACGTGAGAGTTGAGAATAATTGAAAAGGGTGATATAGAACCTGATATTTATAGCATGAAATAGGAGCTAAAGGGCCTTTGATTGTAGGAACTGTTACAGTGATGTAGCAACCCTCTTAGATAATTCCTAACTTATAGCTAATAACTAGAAAATAAATAATAGCTTATCAATAATTTGTTTCTTATAGATAATTAAGTATATGCAACTTGATAAATGAGTTATAACATTATCATTAATATTTAAATATTGAAACATTTATTAATAATTTGTCGGTCTAGTAGGATGACTACTAAGAGTGGTGTTTCGTGTTCTTATATGGGGACTCACGTATGTATTTGAGTCACACATCACTTATCACATCAATTTTGTTAAGTCCAGACAATCCAAGAAGATACTTTTTTAATCATGATATTTATCATGTTTTTAATCATGATACTTTTTTAAGAATTGTGCAGGATTTTTTCCGGCAAGTTTTTGAAATGCCTTAGTATATATGGCATATGCACATACCATCATGATGGATCCAATTCTATAGAAGCTAAGAACTAGTTAGTTGAATTAAATTAACCAAAGGAAATTAATGGGATAGAAATAGATAGATCTTAAAAATGCAGATGTGATTTTTGATGCCTATACTGAAATTGATGTTCATTTTAAAACAAAATTAGTTTGAGTAGAGATTCAGAAAGTAAACTAATATTAGTAATTATTCCATGTTAAGGGTAACCTAATTCCTCATATATAGCTAGTTAGACACCCTATACAAGAATTAGTTAGATCATGATCAATCATGCATGGTTCTTGCAACTTACTAGGGTAATTACTGATATAGCAAATATCAGTGTGCATGTAAGCTTTTAAAGGTGTTTTTGGAGAGACTAATTAAACAAGCTTCTATTAATAAATAATCCATATAAATGGTTTTTAGAGTAGCTTAATTACTTAGTGTTTTTTTTTTCAAATATATTTATGAATGTCTTTATAATTTCAAATATTATAACTTGTTTAACTTGTGTTTTTCTCCTTTTGGATATCTCTGACAACTATCACAATGCTGAATTTCATAGAATCTATTCAAAAATTTTATATCTTGTTTTGATATAGAATTGAATATGCATTCTTATAAATAAACAATTTTTGGCAGTTTTTTCCTACCGATCAATATGAGCTCGATCAGACCATGGAAGACTCGGATCAAAAAGCAAACATCCAGATTCGACGCAATTAAGTGACCGCCTCAGGTTTGGGATGGTAAGGAACATGTTGAAATAAAGCAATTTTAATTCAAAAATTTCACATTAATAAGAAATATGTTTACATTTAATTTCTCTTGTACGATTAATGTATTACTCGCTTTATTTTTCTTTATTTTTTTAAGTTCTGGTGGAATGATTGAGGAAGCTATTAAATAATTTTAGTTATAAGCAAAATAAATTCGTTTTGTGGAATTATCATTTATCATTAGAATACTATATTGAGGTAAATAATAATAACATTGAAGTTTGTCAAAAGAAAACTATTGTCAAGCCTCCCCTAATATATACTACACTACTATTTATTCTCATTGATATAACTTTATTTCATATTTTAAAAGAAAACAGTAAATGATATTTTCACTGTTTTTTAAAATTCTTAAAAGAATATAATAAACTAAAATAATATTTTCCAATTATGGATAAAACACATTAATTAATTGAAAATAGAAACATATAAGATAATTGTAAACCTCAAGTTATCTTTGTATTTTTTTATATATCAAGAACATGGGAGACTTAGAAGTGTCAAAATAAGTAGAACGAAGAGCTTGAAAAAATGGAAACTTACTAATGTTTTGGTCAAATGAAAATTTACTGACATCTTGATCAATTTATTATGCAATCATGTTGACAATCATTTTTGTGACATTTTTTGTCCCTCTATGCCATGTAGGCTCTTTCATTAACAGTAATGGACGGAAGTTAACGGATTAATAGATTTGTCGCACTTTTTTTACTTTCGATAACTAAAATTTGAATTTTCATCTTTCGGGGACTAATTTATCATATCTCTACACATTCAGGGATGAAAATGACTACTAACCTATTATGTTAATTATATTGGATATTTGGATGAATCATGATATAAAATAATAGTTCTAAGAAAAAAAGATTAAATTTAAATGAGTAACTCGTTGATCCAAACCGAACCAAACTGTTCATGAACGGGTTGGGTTGGGTTTCAAATTTATTTTTTCTGAAAATCAAATCGATCAAATTTAATGATTTAGGTCCTAAATTTGACCAAAATCGATCCGAACCGATCTACGAACATCCCTGTGCGTACCACCAAGGAAGTATGCAAGCAAGACTTGGGACGGAAGCTACGGTGCATAAGTTACGTACCATACAAAAAGAAATAATAATCGTTAGATGTGAGATGAGGGTATTGTAGAACTGTGTATACAGTAGATTTTTTTTTTCTCTGCTTCACAAAATACCCTTGAGTCATCGTTCAACCTATGACTTTCTCCGTCTCCTTCCCTACAACAACCATCATGAAACCTACAACAAAACTATCATTGTTATACACCTCAATGCACACATCTCTCCCTCTCCCTCACTCGCTTATCCACAAACGTTGTCGCACTGTTCCGCGCATCATGTTGAACCTGCTCCTCCGTCGTGCCAAGCCTTCAAGCCACTGTGAGGAGCACGGTGATGACAAATTTAACGAATGAAAGCATGGGTTTCTTAAAGTGTGATTCTATATCTGGTGATTCGTGAGTTTTTTCTGTGATGGATTCTGACAGATCTAAGGTTTTGCAATCAGATTTGGTTGCGCTTGAGAGACTCAACGACATTTGCCGAAGAAGACGACGTCGATGATGACGGTTAACGGCGGTAGCTACGACAGGTTCCCGAGCGTGGCGTTAAACCAACTCCTCCGTCGTCCCAAGCTTTCAAGCCACCGCGAAAGGCTTTTTTTTTTTTGCCGCTTTCGCGAATGACAAGTGGACTTTCAGATCTGTGTTTTCTCAAGTGGGCATTCACGAATGACATGCGTTCAGATTTGGGTTTTATCACGTGGGCATTCTTGATTTTTTTTTCTTTTCCATTTTTGATTATTGTGCGTTCAGACCTGAGTTCTCGTGGGTTTGACTTGGTTGCGGTTATTCTATGTAATTAAAAAAAAATTCTAAAACTATGTTGTATGAAACAAGTTTAAATCTATGAAAAACATTGATCATTTTATTTTTGTTCTTTGTAAAAGTATTGTTGCATGTTGATCTTGATAGAATTGTTGTATATTAATTAATAATAATAACTAAGTGAACTTTTTTTAAGACATTTTGTTAATTTGGGATTCATGTTGGGGTTCAAAAGAATTCAATTTTATTCATGAATGGTGTTTTTTGATTAGGATGTGCACCAGAATGAAGATTTGAGATGGAGGGAGTGAGGGAGGAGAAGACGAGAGAGAGGTAAATTTAAAAAGAAAAAATGAAAAAAGTAATAAAAAATTATTGCAGTGTTATATCTCTTGAATAGTTCTTCAATTATTTTGATCATTGATTATAAAAATTTCACATCTAATTACTATTATTTTTTTTCTTTATACGGACCGTAACCTCCGTCTAGCCGTGGCCCCTAAAGTAGCGTCATTAAGAGCTTAAGGCTGATCCCTAATGTAGCGCATCCATGATCAAAGAGCCATAATACATAGACTTCGAACTTCGAAGTCAACGTGTGCAAATCTATGGATTTAATAGTAACATTTTAATCTTTTACATTTTTCTTAACTCACACCTTTTACATTTTATCTTAGTTCAAAAAATCGTTTTTTATTTTTATTCTCTAAATCAAATATATCCTAAAATAAAATGTGAACTGACTCAACTGAGTGTGAGGAAGTAGGAGAGAGAAGCATATTTTTACTTTTTTAAAAAGATTGTATCTCATATCACTGTAATATCCCTAAAAACAATTATTAGAATACAAGAGATGCTGTGCTTTTCCGGTCTAATTTTTTAATGCAACTTGCCAATGCACATCAATTAAAGAAGGATGTGTGCGTATTAGCAAACTCCTTTATATAAATAATTATTTTCTAAATGTAATATTAATTATTGCATTTATAGACATTAAATATTATTTATTTATGTATTTTTTGCTAAATATTTAATTATGTATTTAATAAATGTTTTGATATATGTATTGAATGTTATTAATGTAGCATTTATATAAGTATTAAATATAGTTATTTATTGTTTGTATATATATTAAATAAGTATTAGATATAGTTATTTATTGTATATATATACTAGTGTGTGTGTGTATATATATATATATAATATTATATATAATATTTTAATAATATAAAAATTAATGATGACTATAATTATTACACGCGCACACATCACACATGTAAAATTCATTATATAATAATAATTTCGTATATGTAATCATGCAGATATTTAACATTATTAATGTCACTTTTATGTACGCATTAAATAGTGATATTTAATAATATTATAAATGTAATTAATAATAATGCAGATATTTAATGTTATTAATGTAGCTTTAATATAAGCATTAAATATTAATATTTAATAATATTATAAATATAAAATTTATGGAATATAACATATTTAATAAATATGCGCAATATGTAATTTAATACATGTATATATATATATAATGTTATTAATGTAGTATTTATTATAATTATTAAATGTTATTTATAATTAAATTTATTATTAATATTTAAAAACAACATTTATTAAATAAAATATTTTAGTAGAATTAATAAACATAAATTTTAAATAATAATAAATTGAAACTAATATATT
>PYAF01004983.1:178581-192958 GCA_007407185.1 Glycine tomentella | reverse complement strand
ATTAAATATATATGGAAAATAACTTCCAGTAAAAAAATGCATGTGGTCTAGACAAATATATATATATATATATATTACTATATTACTATATAAGTTGAAAATATGTTTATTCATATATTTATACGAATTATGTGAATACTTGTGTCGAATGTATGTTTTACTTTTTAAATTAGGTAAATTAAAAATATTTAAAATTTCAAATTATATTAATATAACACAAGTTAACATAGAAGACGTTAAATATTTACCATATAAAGAAAATAGAAAGATATTGTATATGGACTCAAAATTATTCTAAAACTTAATATTAATCAAGTCTATAAGTATTGCTATGCTATGCAATGGTTGATCAAAACTTTATAATACTGAAAACAAAGCTACATACATATTCAAGATAAGATGGAACAAAAGAAAGTTTTGACTATGGTCTTATTTGTTATGGCTCATGGTTTATCGGCAATAACAGTCCATGCATCTCAACAACTTCCTGCAGCATGCAATTGGTATGAATCATTAATTGACACTTGTAAGTCTGATTTGCTTACAGCAGCATTTGGGTTCAATCCAACTAGTGATTGTTGTTACGAATCATATTATGCATTTAATCATGCTATGTTTGACAAAACTGGTAAAAGTATAATAAATATGTGCAATTGTTTTCAGTTTGCTACGAAATCATTGAAGTATGATCCATATAAAATTATAGGACTTCCTGACAAATGCGGGATTAAAATTTCTTTTCCTATTAGCATGTGTGTATTTTGGCCAACTGTCCCTCCGACCCTTGTACCAAAACAATAGAATGACTTATGTATCTTATAAAGTACTTGCGTTTTCTTGGAAAGTTGTTTTGGATAGATAATAAACTAGAGTTTTTTTTTTTTTTAAAGTATTGTGTCAAGTTAACAATATTTCTTGTGTGTTTTGTTGACATTGACGAACATGAGCTTTTGCTAATGAGGCATCAAGATTTTGTAGAAAGTAAAATAAAAAAAATTAGGAACTAATGTAAGACTCTAAATCTCAACTAAGAGCAATTCTATTATGTATGTGAGCTTAGATTCATAAAGGAATTGTGATCCTTTGTGATTCAATCGTTTACCTTATTTAAATCATAACAGAATCATAATTATGTTATATACAATATTCCATGTCTTTATTTTTTTTTTTTAAAAAATAGTATTTCATTTGTACCAAAATAAATATTATCCTAAATTATTTCATCCAAATCAAGAATCAAAGTCATTTATTTCATATAACGTGTATGCAACAAAAGAACATGTCTTTTTAACAGGATCAACGTCTTTTAGAATGTGTGTTTCTTTTATTTTCATAGGAATTTGACATATCCTACGAGAATATTTTTTGCATGAAAGAATCTCAAACATAAAGTATTAAGTGAAGGTCTTAAATACATTACTTAAATATTATATCAGATTGTATTATGAGTGTATCATTTGAAAACTTTATATGCACAGAAACAATTCAGGATTTGATGATAACATATCAAGTGCAACTTTTATCATTTGTATTTATTTGCATCTAATCAAAATAATTAGGAGTCATCATTCATTTAAGACAAATATCTTTTAACTTAACAAATAGTTTATTAAATCACAAGTGTTTAATAAAATTATCTGTTGAAATAGTTAAAAATATAAAATGATAGAAATAAACATATTTATATAATGTTTTTATATAAATTTCTATTTCATTTTATGATAAAATATATATTTTGAGGTATTATAATTTTATTTTTTAATTAATTTAAATTCTTGAAATTTTTTTGTAGACATATTATTTTATTACATTTTTAGTTTCAATTATTATATTTTTTATATTATATGTTATATTATTCTTAAAATATTTTTATTATGCTCAAGTAGATATTATAAATCCTATAATATAAAATTATTCAAAAAATAATAAAAAGAAATAAATATAACATTTATCATTATTCCTATAAAAAATAACAATTATCATTATGAATTTCGTAAAGTATAATGTTAAAATAAATATATAAATATTATAAACAATACAATGATTAAAATAAAATAGTGTAATGTAAAAAAAATTAGGAAGAATGAGTGAAAAAACAAATAAATAATAAGTCCATTTTTATTTAAAAATAGTAATAAGAAAAATTAATTCATATTATAAGCAAAAAACGTAGATGAGAATAGCATCTCCTGGTGGAAACGGCACGCTCGCAATGGGTTGAGGAAGATCCAGTTCAAGGTCATACTTGTGGGCTTACACTTTAGTCAAAGTTGGGCTTTGGGTATTTTTCGCATTTTTCTCTATATATTAATAATCGATCAGTAGTAATTATGACTATATGTAGATCAATATCAAAGTTCGAAATTAGATATATTTGAATGTCAGAACGTACAAGAAACATTTGCTGAAATCAAAATCTGGGTTTGATCAAGTAAATCACTTACAGCTTTTTTATATATATCATTTTCTATTTTATAGGGAAATAATATGTCTCAATTCAATTAATTATATATAATGATATAGATATAGATATTTGTCTTTAATATTTTACTTAATAACGTGCAATTAGAAGATTTATTTATGATATAAGAATTGGTATTTAAAGTTAATCATTGCTCTTTTTATCATTTCTTCACATGTACTCGCAGTTACATTCAAGTATTATCCTTTGACTTCACCTGTTACAATTTGTGATTTAAAAATTGCTTCAGCACAAAATAAGAAACTGTCTCTCTAACACATAAATGGTTGAAAATTCACATTTTCATCATCTTTGATAAAATCAAGTTTCCCATAAAGACATTCATAAATAACTCTACCATAATTCTTAGCTAATAACTCCAATTTAAATTTAATAGTACATCTTAATAGGGGACTATCATACTTGTTCAATTTATCTTTCTCAACTTGAATGCCATGAGGTAAGCAGTAGGAATTTGCAAATCCTCCATAAGTACAGCACGCGGGGTCTAAAAATATGTGTTTGGTTTTTGTCCCTCTAAAACAATTTATGTAGGTAAATACTCAATTTTATTTGGATGCATTTTTTATCATTTAAAAAATGTATTTTGAATATTTTTAAAAGAAAAAAGAAAAAAGACAGGGTAGGATAGGATAGGATAAAACATGACAGCTATTAAGTAGCTAGAGTACTTAGTCAAAGGATTACTTAGTAAAGAAAAGGCAACAAGGTCACATAATGAGTGAGAGGATATCATGAAATAGTAGAACCATAGCTTATGCAAAGTTACAAAAAATAAACTTTCAAGCAAGAACTGTGCAAAGTTTTCTTCAACAGGTTTCGTTTATGTGAGCTAGGGACCTATATCGATCATCAATTGAATTAAGTGAATTAAAGGAAATTAACGGGATAAAAATAGATTTGGAAATGCAATTTTTCTTATACTTGTGCAATTAATAATAAATCAAGACAAAATTATTGTGAGTAGATTGAGAAAGTAAACTATATTAATAATTATAACCGGCATATAAAAAATACTACTACTAATAATTTTTCCAAGTTAAGGGCAACTTTTTTTTTGAAGTTGAGTTTAAGGGCAACCTAATTCCTTAGAGATCCAGTAAAAAAAACAAAAATCCGTATAGATATTAAATAAATAAATTTTAAATCATCTAATGTCATCAAAACTTTAAGAATGTAAAGTAAAATATTCTGAAATAAGATCCGTGAGAGGCCTAATCTTGGGGACGTGACTATCCAAATTACAAATTACTATTCCAACATGGTGAGTAACATACAATTAAATTTAATTATAATGTTGAAGTGCATGCCACCATAACTATCAAGACAATAACCAATTCTGCCATAACTATTCCAACAGTTTTTTTATCTGTAAAAAAAAAAAAAAAGCTTTTTTTTTTCAAAAAGCTTCTACAAATTGACTTTATTTATTATATGATTAATTGAATTTAAACATATCCTTTCCTAAAACCCTTTAGCTGCTCATAGGAAAAAAACGAGGTAGCTAGCTAGAAGAAGAAACAAAAGATAAAGAGATGAAGAAACAAAAGTTTCTTATACCTCCTAACTTTCGAGTGATCGATCTTAATTAATTTACATAAAGTCGCAATTAATTCTCAAATGTTATTTCGCAGACAGAGAGAAAAATATGCCCTTCCTGTTATAAACAATGAAATACAAAGACTTAGTCAAAGAAAATAACTACTTCTTCGGCTACAATACAAACTCGTATGAATATGACACTGTGCATAAAAAATAATTGCCAAAACACAAAAAGAAGAAAAAACAAACGAAGTCAAGCTTCTGCGAAACTACAAATAACTTAAAAAAAAAAAAAAAAAAAAAAAAAAAAAAAAAAAAAAAAAAAAAAAAAAAAAAACAGAACTGCGCATGAATATACTATTAATAAACTAACAAGCATAACTCTGCAAAACTTATAATTTACATCATTCTATAAAAACTACGGCTCTTTCCAATCTTCCTTAGCCATCAATCCCAGATATGATAATATAAGCTGAAACCGTCATACGTATGTATAAACACTATTTTTTTAACCAGCAATTTGGCAGCTTGAATTTCTATATCCTCAAAAGTCTAAAACCCAGTTATATGAATTTGATCATCATCTCTGACTCATTAATAATACAACTTAGCCATTCAAGTAATTCAAACTAAACCCATTAGACTAAACGACATATAGCATATTTACAAACACGTTGAGAATAGGAAAAACAAATCACGATTGAGATGTGAAAAAAGCTATAACTAATAACTTCTGAAAATCACTTTCAAAATGTGGAAAATCACATCCTAAACGTGAAACTAGACTAATTAATTTATTCTATCTTCTTCTAATGGGATGACTCTTTGTAAAGGTGTTCTTCTCCTGATTTTTGATCTATGTGTTTGATCCAACGGCTAGGACTCTTTGAAGTTGTTGCTGGTGGTGGTGCCAGTGGTACACCACTTCTACTGCTTCCTATGTATGCAATATCCAAACCCTTCCCAACAGGAAGAAAAATTGACCTAACTACACGGACACCCCTTTGTAGCACCACGTTCCATCTGAAGCCGCCACAAAAGTTTCTCTGCCATGCATTCTTGCATGCCAAAACGGCTCCTTTTGGACCCACCTTGGCTACCCTCAGAACCCTAGCGAACTCCTTTCTTTTGCAATCAACCACCAGAAAGTCCAGCCCCACGAGCTGTGCCACCGCAGCCTCCGCCTCCCCAGCCACCACCTCCGGCGGCGGCGACACCCCCATCTCGGCTAAGGCCGTTATGTACTGCATCTTCGACCGTTCATCAGGGACTATGCACACGTGTCTTGCACCCGTGTTGCGAGCTGCAACTGCTAGGCCTACGCTTGCAGCTATGGGACCACCGTAGGACCATGATTCTACTATGAATTTCGTGTTCCACCCTGCAGCCATGGCTGATAGCAACTCTGGTACCCCGGTTTCCTTGAATTTCTCACACTGCAATACAAAACAAAGAAAGAAAGAAAAAAAAATCAAATTCATCATACCCAAAATTCAAATAGGTTTGGTATTTATGTAGTTCGAATCTTCTTCAATGAAAACTAGCATAATTAATAAAATTAATCTATTAATTTTTTGCATAACCACACATACACAAGAAAGTAGAGCTAAGAAGCAATTTACATAATAAACAAACAATTACACCAAGAACAGCATAGCCTTATCTGAGTGAGTCAGTGAGTCTGTTACACGACGTCATTGAGTTTGGTTAAAGAGCAGAGAGTTCCAGAGATAGTAAAGAAAGAAGGAAAGAAAATAAAGAAAGAAAACTATGTGAAATTGATTTGATATAAGAGAGGTTCTTGAAGTTAAGGGTGCTTACTGATTTAACCGTGTCTATGTAAGCTTGTAAGGCTGATTCGGGAGACCAAACGAGCTTCATGGTGTGTATGTATGTATGTATGTGAGTGCATGTATCTTCTTTCTTTGTGCTTCTTTATCTTCTTGATAACTTTCTGGGTCTTGGTTTAATTTGGATATCGTGTCAAGGAGATTGAATTGATCAAGGAAAAAGAAAGAGAGAGGTACACTTTGACGTATAGGGTAGTGTTGGGTATATAAGAGTTGATAAAATGGTGTGCTGATGAAGGATATATATGAAGGGAGACAAAGAAGAATCGAGACAGCAGCGTCAGATATGTGAGGGCGTTGACATTTGGATCGCGCAATTTGAACGTGTAGATTGAACCCCAAGAAATAAATAATCTATATACATGCATTAATTTTTTTATGGTTCCTTTTATAATATGCTTTTAAATGTTTATTTATTTTGCTTCAAATTTTCCTTTCCCACCTCGCTTACCTTAAATATAAGAAGGAAAATGATATTAAGTGAGAAATATTATTCTACACACTCATACCAATCTGATTTGCCGTTAACCGATTGGTGGTAGTTTTCATTGGTGTGAGTAGTTTTCGTACCAAAATTACCATCATTGATATAAGAATTGTTACATGCTGTATTAAAATATGTTGATAAGAATACTATTACTCTGATTAAATTAATAAACCCGATAGCTATCCGTTGCTAATTAAAATTTCGTCTTATCCATATATATTTCTTTACACACTTTGCTTTTATATTCCGTTTACGATATGCATTGTGCAGACGTCACAGTATATATTAAAATAAAATGGTTTTTTTTAGAGTAGCTTAATTTCTTACTCTATTTTTCAAATATATTTATGAATATATATATTTTTCTTTCATTTTAAATATTTTGTCCAAATTTAAAACTTTTTTAAGTTGTGTTTCACACCTCGGTCCAACCTCTCATGAGGGAAGAACCCTCCTAGCTAATACCAAAAATAAATCCATCCCCTTGGAAAAAAATGTACTTATTATACTTATCCAATTATCCCCTTATTTTAGATAGTCAACGACCCTCTTAATTGATATAAGGAAATGCATGTCCATATCATCTCTAATATATATCGTCAAGAAATAGGGGGAAAGAAAACACCCATATATATTATACAAAGAATAAAATATGTTATCTCATATTCCTTAGCTCTAGACCCAAACTTGAACTAAATTGAATGTGAGAGTGTTTGTAGGTAACACTCATCGTTGAGCTCAAATCAAGGGTACGTTTATGTTTTGAGCAAGACCGGCCGCAAGAAGTAGTTGATTGCCACATCTAGGTTGGTAAGATATAAGTTGAAATTAAACAAAATATATTTAAAATTTTACAATCAATAATAAATATTTTACATATATTTCTCTAATGAATAATGCATTACTCAGTCTATTATTCTTTAAAAAAAATTCAAAAGTTGTGGTTTAATGATTGATGAAGTTATTAAATCATGTTAGTTATAAGCAAAATAAATTTATTTGATCAAATTATCATTCTTGAATTTTGACAAAACTATTTTAATTCTTCCTTATTAATATATACTCCATGATTTTGTTATTTGGTGGTTTAGTGTTATTGATTTCATACCTTAATTAATGATCACTGTATTTTGTATCAGTGGAAGCATCTATCAGTATGAATGTAACCCTCCTTTGTATATATACTTCCATTGATCCAAAATACAACACTCATCTTAGAGAACCAACACACTCCCCTAAAGCCAACACCTTATATGGTCACTTTCTCTTAGATTTGTAAAAAAGACACTTTTGAATTGCATTATTTTGTAAATTCTGTTTTTTAAAGCTTCTATACCAATATACTAATTAGTTATCACAACATATAATTGGATTAATTATTATACTCTATTATGCTTATAATAACATATTCAATTTTAAAATGAGTTCTCTCTTATGATTTAACATCTTAATTTATATATCATTTTCCATACCATATATTTGCTTCCCAAGTGGTGGTTGATTAATTATTAGGGTCTTTAAGGCTCGCCACCCAAGTTTATATTCATAGGAAGTCTTTGTAATTTTTTATTTATTAAAGGGGTCTTTGTAATTAGTGTTGCTTAGTGTTGACTTAGGGAAGGGAGAAGGCTGTGTTCATGTACATGAACATTTGAAGAAGAAGGAACATTATTGCAAGAACACATCAAGGTAGCAATGCAAGTCAACAAGCAACCAGTAGTCAAGGGCAGCTAAAGAAAGAACTACTAGGTTGAAGAAAGCAACTGCTAAGGGTTAAGTTCTCACTTTTCAGCGCCAAGCATCTTATGGGTGATGTGATGGTACGTACCATACCAATGGACACACGCATTGGGTCCAGGCTATACACAAGGTAAATTTAAGGGGTGATGGACCTCGAATTTTTTACCAGTGATAAACATAAACCCCATAGAGAGAAAAGAATATAAAGAAAAAATAATAAATATAGAAAATGATATGATAGACAATAAAAAATATTAATAATCATACATAAATTATTTTTTATTTTAAATACTTTACTTACCAATATCTCCATTTTTATTTTCTATTTTTATTACATTATAAATCTTATTATATCGATATTTTTTTTCTTTTTTACTCTTTTTTATGTTAGATAATACATTGAGTACCTAACAGACATTTTCCAAAACAAATCAAGTATTTATATTCATTCTATTGAGATTTTACATCCACTGTCCACCTAAAATATGTGGTTAAGTAAACTATATGTATGGTGGATTGATGACCCTAAGTTAGTGAGACGAATTTATTTTATAATAATAATAATAGTAATAACAAAATGTTAAGATGAAATAAAATGTTTAATTGAATAAATTAAGCATAAAAGTAGTGAGCTGAAAAAGGATCAAAGTGTGTATAAAAGAGAAACTAGCTAATAAAAGACAAAATTTGACAATGAATGAAAAATTGCAGGGAGTAGCAGGTTTAAATATTTGCAAAAACAAGTCAAGATCTCAAAAAGAAATACATAAAAGATAATGAATTATTAGTGACAAAGACTCACTTTCTCTTTCATCTTTTTTTTATTTAATCTTCTTTTTATTTTTCACTTTTTCCGCATCATATAATTTATCAAATTTATTATTTTGCTTTTCTAGATCTTCAAATTGCTTAATAGTAGTTAGAAAGATACTTTGCATAAAAGTATCAAATAGTAAATGAATTCTAAGGTGGAAAAGTCATTCAAGGCTCCCATCATGGGAAAGTAACTTTCTTCTATTAGATTTCTTCACTGCTAGATATCTATGGCTAAAAATTATTTGTTTTTCTTATTTTTCTTTTTCCTTATGTTTCTTCTCTTTTCTTATTAATGCCTCATTTATAACACAGTTATCTACAAAAATATATTGAAGAATGATTCAGAAATAACTAAGTGTTGTTGGAAGAAGCTTTAAAGACATTGAAGACCTTCTCGATTCTAAGACTAAACACATTTTCGAAGGGATCGAGCAAATTTAAGTAACCAAACCAAAAATGCAATCGAAATCAATCTTGACAATTACTTATTCAGAAACGTGGTCGAAATGGTTGTCTGAAGACCCTTATATGCAGTTATCAGATTGAAGGCTTTCAAAGACAGGTGTCAAAATTATAAAATATTGAATTAGGAATTATTGTACGTACATGTGTTAAGATCATGTAGTTTAACCGTTAGAGTAGGAAATCTATAAATAAGAAGTTATGTAGCTATTATTAGTTGGTTTGAAACACACACGCATGCGTATATTCGCACCCACACATATATAGGTAACACCATCACATCTCACACATTGAAATATCTACCTATTTCTTGGAAAATTGTATGTTCTTACCCAACTTTTATATTAATGCAATTTTTTTAATGTCTAATTCTACTTTCAAAGACTCCTACTTTGCCTATGACTTTCTCTTTCCTATGACCCTTTATTCTATCTTGTCCCATTCTTTTATTTTTAACTTGTTCAATTTATCTTTCTATAACTCATTCTTCTTGAGATAACTCTTTTTTTTTATTTATTTAATATTGTATTAAACTTGTTTTTAGAAATGCTTAATTGGATATATTATATTTGTTCAAAAAATTACATGTTGCATGCAAACTTTTTTCTTATCAAAAGATGCAAAATTGTTACATATCTTCAAATTTGTTATTGGAATTTGTATTTCAATACTTTTTTTTTGTTAAGATTATCGCAAAATTCGAATAATTAGATTTTTTTTTTAATTTGAAACAAGAGAAGTCGTTAGTTTGAATAAAAAAAAATTCATATCCCTAAATGTAATCTTTGCAATTCTAAACTTAAAAATACTTTATTTATTAATTTATAACTATTGTGAGAAGTTATCTTATAAGTTTTTGGTAAGACGATCCTCAAAATTTATTTTCTAATTTTCACCATCAACTGTTTTATGGGTGAAGAAAAAAAATGTAAAATTGTGTTTCTTAAATTAGAGAAATAAAATTTATTCTTCTTTCTTTTTAACTTTTCCAACTAGATAAAAAATACCATTATTTATATTTTCGATCTTAATTTTCTTTAATACACTATGAAAGACAACATACTATCACTTAGCTGACACATAAGATGATGCATAACATTCCATCATCTCTTTTATTAGTGACTTGTTAATTAATTGAAGAATTAATTTATCATCAAATTTATTTTTTAAGAAATTAAATTGATAGAAAATTATTCAAAAGAAATTAAATGAAAATAAAACATCAGTAAGCGACCAAAATGTGGTTTTTGACCTTTTTTTATTGAATTTGGTGCCAATTGATATATGTATTTCCTTGTTAAGAGTGTGTCCCTACATTAACCTAGTGATTTTAGGTCCTAATTATATATGCTTTTAATCATTAGGTCAATTCATACAAAATTGAAAGAAAGAAAAAAATCAAGGTATATACCAAAAGGAGTGAGACAGCATAACTAACCTGCAGGCTTGTTCACTACATGCAAGATCGATCAGAAGAAACCAAAGTAACTAAATTATAATTTAACAACTTGCGAAAGGTGACACATCATACGGTCACAATCATCTACAAATATCAATCTTAAAATATTATTCTTTCTATTTCCTAACTTTATTGATTAATGTGTGGTAGACAGTGAAAGGTAAGAAATACATCTGTTATAGAAAATCTTATTAACTCAAACACACATCAATATTATCTTTAAATTAAAATAAATCTAAATTTCACGATCACGAAAACCGTCTCTAAAAAAATTATATTAGTAACATATATTTGTTTAATCAATTGAGTTATATTTTTAATGTTTTTATGTATTTATTTTGAACAAGTAAATGACTAAAATGCACGAAAATACTCTGTTGTATAGCACCAACGACAACGCGAAGAAAAAACTTGATACATGACAGGTATATACAAAGTCTGCTTGTTTTTAAGTTTCAATATTCTACCTAATGAAGGATTTCATTATTTTATTTACATATATATTAATGATTTAGCCGCCAAAGTAATTTTATACAATTATTTTCGTATATTTGTTTCATCACTTAACTTAATTTGAAGTTGATCAAATCAACACTCGAGGATTCGATTTTCCATATTTTATGTTATGTTAAAGTATCTATGATTCCATCGTTTTCTATTAAGTCCAAACGACTTATCTCACTTTTTTATTTTTTATTTATTTTTTCTATCTTGTCTCAAATGATGTCTCGTAATACTCCAAGCTACTTGCAGCTAAAAACAAAACAAAACTTCAAACTTGGGCTAATACTTATTCAAAAATATAAAACTAAAAGAAAAACAAAGTAAATGCGATATATTGTTTTTGACAAGAGAAAAAAACAAGACATGTGATTGTTAATTTGTATTTTGAAAAGTCAAATCTTTTTGGTTATAACCTACTATTATATTACGAAAAAGAACCCTACGTACTTACTGAAAGTATAAAATAATAACTAATTGTGATCCAATCATAAATAATTATATATATAATAAATTTGTTAATTTTTATAAAGTTATCTTAAAAATTATACTAATAGTGATTTGTGTTGGATGACAATTATTTAGACGGTCATTGTGTCGTCATTAAACTCTTTTTTAATAACTAATTTTAAAGTATGAATAGTTTAAATTTATGAAAAAAATAATGCAAAAATAAAATAAAATATTAAACAATGACAAAGACAAGTGTAATTAACTAATGGCATTGAGAGGTTTTAAAATATTAAACAATGACAAAGAGAAGTGTCTTAAAAAAGAAAATACAATATAAGATATTGTCATTCTTAAAAGTAATAATTCTATTTTGTTTCTCTATTATTATATATAAGTGTTTGAGATATAGAAATAGGATACGATAATAGTTAATGCAGGGGTAAGTCGTACCAAACGTACACCTTTAATAATCGAATAATAATATCCTAAAATCAAGTGGTTGTCAAAATTAGATTTCTTATTATCATCTTGACTTAAGGTTTTTTTCTTCTTTTGACTGCAACTTGACTTAAGGTTTGTATGAGACTTAATTTCGAATTAAAAGTGAGCTTCTGTAGTAAAAAAAAAAAAGAAAAAAAAAAGTGAGCCTTGTATTCTAAGAAATAATGTTTATACTACTTTATTTACATTAATCTTCATAAAATGAACGAATTTGATTTTATTCTTTATAAAAGAAAATCTTTATTTTTCATTCATCTAAAATTTGAAATCATTGTTTTTAGTTCTTATAAAATAAGTGAATTCTAATTTTAATTCCTGTAATTTTTATTTTCATTCTTCCAAAACTCAAAATCAATATTAATACTTTAATAGTCCTTAACATACATCATTATATCACATATAAAAAAAATTTAGTTTAACTAAGGTTCGTAAAAATTACAAAGATCAAATATATGCTGACATTATTATATCACAAACACTAGTGAGTGTCACTTGAAATAGTCACACTTAATCTTTCTTTCAACACATAAGCGATTAATAAGTGTAACAAATTATTAGATAAAAAATAGTGAATTTTAATTTTAGAGGAATTTTAATTTTAGAGGGACGAAAAATAAAGAATTGTTTATAGAAAGTAAAATCAAAATTCAATTATTTTTCGGTGATTAAAAATATATTTAAATCTACTTAGAATAATTAATTGTTGAGTATATTGCGTATATGTTTTATGGTTGTCTAACTTAGGAATAATCTAACAATATATAGTATAATCTTTTACAAACATCAAATTTCAGAAACGAAGAAAGAGATATACAGTTCCAAAAAAAAAAAAATGAAGAGCAGAAGAAAATCCACGGACACTAAAAAGAAATATTGTAGTAAGAAATCAAAGTATTATAAAATAGAGTAGAGAAAACTTTATTTGCGGTGTATAGATATGAAACAATCTTATGATAACAAAAGTTAAAATATTTAAGTTTCTATAAACTTTAAATAAATTGGTAAAATTTATACTGATTTATTTTCTCTTTTCTCTTTTAATAATTATTTACATTCTTTTTTAAGAAAATAGTTTTATGAGGATAACATTTATTTTTTATGTGACATAAACAATAATTATTTAATATATTTATTCTAAAAAATTACTTAGTGGATGAGACAATGGTCTTCATAGTTACCTATGTAGATCTGTCCTTATGCAAAAGAAGAGGAAGAAGATGAGCAAGAAAATGAAATAAGCATTAATTGGGAAACAAAAGAAAAAATAGAAGAAAAAATATTTGTTTAACCGTTGGTGTAAATGTATACAAACCTAATAGTCTAAAAAAAACATTTTTATTGTGGGAGATATGATGAGAAGCTCTCTCACACTTGTTAGAGTCCTAGATGAAAACATAATTTCGCACCTTAACTTGAGCAAAAACTTGTCTTACCACACATATATAAACACTAAGAATATTTAGTAAATGATCGGATTCAACTATAAATAAACAAAGTTTATTAGAAATCTAAACAAAATTTATTAATTTATTATAGACTAAAATAAAATATCAAAGAACACAAATAATTTTATTTTATATCAAAGAACACAAATAATTTCATTTTATTTTATTAGAGAGTCAACAAAAAATGATAATTATTAGATACCCAAAATAAAATTCACTAATTTATCAAAAATCTAAAACACACTTTTATTGATTTGAGGGGGAGTTACTTGAAGCCTAAATGAGAATTGAAGACAATGAAGTGTTTTGGACTTTCAACATGATTGAAGAATTGAAGAAAAGCTTGTGATCAAATGTAAAAGGAAAGAAGTTTTCTGATGATCCAAGTCATTGCATTCATATCATTCATAAGCTTAAGAATTAAAACACAAGGCATTAGAAAATTGTTTTGAATCTTGAAATAAACTAAGTGTTTTTGGAAAAATAGCATTTCACTGGTTTAATCGATTATATAAGCAAAGAATCGATTATTTTGTTCTTGTTGCTTTCTGGAAAATTCTCAAGAACAGTTTAATCGATTACTTTATCGGATTAATCGATTATTTCAACTTAGTATATACATAATCTGCCTTTGTGTCC
>PYAF01004983.1:146039-178481 GCA_007407185.1 Glycine tomentella | reverse complement strand
TTCTCTAGGGGTTGCTGAGTAGTGTTCTCAGTTTGGGTTTGGCTTCTAAGGGTCTAATAGTGTTTTAGACTTCTGAACTTTATCTAGGGTTGATAAAGAGAAGCTTGTATTTTCTTGTAAGAATATTATTTGCAATAGTGGAACTCTACTCTAGTGTTGAGTAGAAGAAAACTGGATGTAGCTTCATAGTGTTTGAAATAAACCAGTATAATTCTTGTGTGTTCATTTACTTCTGCAAATTTAATTGTCTCCTTTGTGAATTCTTGTTTACTCTTGGTTCTTGAAGCATTACATCTCTTGAGTTGATCTTTGGATAAAGGTTCTTGGTTTCTAAAGTGATAAAGATCCATTAAGGGAAAAACTCTGATTTTATTTAATAAATTTTAAATTATCAAGCCTAACCAATTCACCCCCTCTTAGTTAAGTGTGAAGTGTTCCTATATTTTACAACTTTAACCTTATACTTAATATCCCTGGATTCCCTTCCACCTCCCCTCCCACATCCCCATCCACAAAATTAGGTATGCTAATTGTAAATGGATAAATATGTTTTTGTCCTCTCAAAATACATTAAAAGTTAGATTTAGTTTTTATAAAAATTAATATATTTTTAGTCCTTTATAAAAAAAAATGTGTAGTTTTGAATTTTTATAGAAATCAAAACTATGTTTTCAAAATATTTTAAATAAAAAATCATATTTTATCCAAAGTTAAATTTGTTTGGGGTGTATTATGTTTTAAAACTTTAGGTATTTTTATATATTTTTTAAATATAGAAAATGCGATATTTTCACAAGGACTTTGATTTATCAGCAACTTCTTTTGGTTTAAACTTAAAAGTACCTTTTTATTTATTAGGTATTTCTTTATGTTTTAATTAATTCCTAGTGTCTGTTTTTATATTCTTCTGATTAAAGAATTGTACGTCATTGAAAAGTAGCATTTCCCTTTCTTACTTTGTGTTTTGAATGTTTTCTTTATGTTTTCAATTTCTTATTGAAGGAATAAAAAAAGGGACAATGAAAGGAACGCGAAACCATAACAGGAGATTTAAGTCCTTCACTGTGAGCTGAGCTTCAAGAAATAATTCTATTTTAACTAAACTTTAACACTAGAGTTTGGTTCCAATATTACAGACATGAAACAATTGACTTTGTATCCAACAATTCTGGTCAACGTACATCTAAATCTAAATCAAAATATTAAAAGTTCTATAAAATAAATGCATGAAATTAAGTAATGGATGAATCTGGTCCCCGTCAAGAAATACAAATTCATTCATGCCATTCAGCGTATAAAGTCTACTATTATGATGTTCGCAGCCACAAAATGTAGTTTAGCATCCCTAAATTAGAGTCTAAAGTGTATGTTTCAGCAATTAATGTTATGTACCAATAGTGTAGAAATAAGACTAAAAAAAAATTGCTATCCAACATTGAATAACCCTTTGGACATTGCAAATGTTAATGATGCTAATATTACAAAACAATGTCTAAGAATACACAAACATAATTTATGAAGTGAATTTATTTCCAATTAGAAAGTAAACGACATTTTATTAAGACACAAAATTCAAAAAGACATATTACTCCTTGTGAAAGAATCAAGATATTCATGTATCTGCAATAATCTTTCTCTAAGTACTGTACTAATTGCTAGTACAAAACATGAAGTATCTGCATCTAGGAATAATACAATTATCGAGAGTTTGGTCGAATTCAATGGACTAATCAATTGTGTTCTTAAAGGCTTGATCAAGCGCTAATGTAGAAATCTCTTGGCAAAAATTATCTGCCATTGCAACCAAACAATTAGCATTTCAAGCAAAATTAGAAAAACAAATGCCAAAAATCAGAAAATAGATAAGCCCTCCTGGAAGACAAGGTTTAGAAAATTTTACAAATCATGACACTAGTACTCTTATATATCAACACATCTTAATACTTATTATTTATCTTTTTATCACATTAAATCACTTATCATATTTTTATTTTTTTTTAACTCTCTTCTTCTCCCTCTTTCTCATTCTATGTATCAAGTAGCAGCACACCACACAAGTGCCATAAATTATTTTCCTTTTTATAAAACAGCATAGAACCGCAACTAAACCAATAAAAAGTTGGTCAAAGTTAGTAAGAATAGAGCTTATATCTCAAAGTGAGTTGAAATTTCGATATCCATATAATAACTTTATTAGTAAATAGCATGTAAATATCTTTACAAACATTCTTTAAATCTTACTACTTATAGATTTTAGAGTCTAAACAAATTTGCTTAAATTTTTCATTTTTTCTAAAGAAAGACTACACAGACAGCATGAGATCATAGACTAAAAATTAAATATCTATTTTGATTTTTGAAAAATAAAAAATATAAATTTGCTTAAATTTTTCATTTTTTCTAAAGAAAGACTATACAGCATGAAATCATAGACTAAAAATTAAATATCTATTTTGATTTTTGAAAAATAAAAAATATAAATTTAATATCTAAATATGTAAAAATATGATAAATTGATTCTGTCGTTAAATTTGTAAGACTATTTTATCATTAAATTTTAATGTTTAAAGATCAATTTAACAACAAATTATATTTTTCGAGAACTAATTTGATATTAAATTACAAAATTAAAGAGTCAATTTGTTATTAAATTATTCAAATGAATAATTTATCACACTTTTTATATTTGGAAAATAAATTAAAATTTTTAATTTTATAGATCAATTTAACACTTCATGACTCTCTTTTAAGTAACCACCATGGATATTTAGTAAAAACAAAACCAAAAGAGAAAGGAACAGAAAAGATTAAACATCCCATTCCCTCTTCCTTGGAAACAAAGATAACCTTATCCAAATGGGAGGCAGTGAACCACCCTTGATGGATGAAACCAGAGGACTAATGGAACACCATTCCTTAACCAAATTCGATGACTCAAAACATCAAGCTTTACACTTAACAGCTACAACTTTTGTTACCAAAAAACCACCTCAAAGTTTGAGCCATTGATGCTTGTGTGTGCCACTAGTTCCTCATCACACCAGCCATGGGCTTCACCCATACCCACACTCACCACACTCCCAAAATGCACAACCGCAGAACACGTGAACCAGCTCCACGCACGCATGATCACAACCGGCTTCCTCAAAAACCCTTCCCTCACCGCAAAACTCGTTCTTTCTTTCATTTCCTCACCCCATGAGCCTCTAGTCGAGTTCGCTCGCTACGTTTTCTTCAAGCACCACGCTTTTAGCGATTTCCGTGATGACCCTTTTCTCTGGAACGCTCTGCTCAGGTCCCACTCTCACGGGCGTGACCCTAGAGGGGCCCTGGTTCTGCTCTGCTTGATGATCGAAAATGGGGTGCGTGTGGATAGGTACTCGTTTTCGTTGGTTCTGAAGGCTTGTGCTAGAGTGGGTTTGGTTAGTGGGGGATTGCAGGTTTATGGATTGTTGTGGAAGATGAATTTTGGGTCTGATGTGTTTTTGCAGAATTGTTTGATTGGGTTGTTTGTGAGATGCGGGTGTGTTGAGCTTGCGCGCCAGTTGTTTGACAGAATGCCTGACCGGGATGTTGTTTCGTATAACTCTATGATTGATGGGTATGTGAAGTGTGGGGCGGTGGAGAAGGCGCGTGAGTTATTTGATGGTATGGAGGAGAGGAATTTGATTACTTGGAATTCAATGATTGGAGGGTATGTGAGGTGGGAAGAGGGGGTGGAGTTTGCTTGGAGTTTGTTTGTTAAAATGCCGGAGAGGGACTTGGTTTCGTGGAACACGATGATTGACGGTTGTGTGAAAAATGGGAGGATGGAGGATGCTCGGGCGTTGTTTGAGGAGATGCCAGACAGGGATTCGGTCAGCTGGGTTACCATGATAGATGGTTATGCGAAATTGGGTGATGTTCTTTCTGCGAGGCGGTTGTTTGATGAAATGCCGAGGAGAGATGTTATTTCTTGTAATTCGATGATGGCAGGCTATGTTCAAAATGGTTGTTGCATTGAGGCTTTGAAAATATTTTACGATATGAAAAGGGCAACAAATGTGGTGCCTGATGATACTACGTTGTTGATTGTAATCACAGCGTTTGCCCAATTAGGACACGTTGAAGATGGAGTTGTGATACATCATTATTTAATGGACAAGGGGTACTCTCTGAATGGTAAGCTTGGTGTTGCTCTAATTGACATGTATTCGAAGTGCGGTAGCATTGATAACGCTATCTCAGTGTTTGAGAATGTCGAACAAAAATGTGTTGATCATTGGAATGCTATGATCGGTGGTTTAGCTATTCATGGAATGGGTTTAATGGCTTTCGATTTTCTCATGGAGATGGGAAGGCTTTCGATTATTCCTGATGATATCACATTCATTGGAGTGTTGAGTGCTTGTAGGCATGCTGGCATGTTGAAGGAGGGACTGATAAGTTTTGAGCTCATGCAAAAAGTATACAATCTGGAACCTAAAGTGCAGCACTATGGATGCATGGTGGACATGCTTAGTCGCGCAGGGCACGTTGAAGAAGCCAAGAAACTCATTGAGGAGATGCCTGTTGAACCCAATGATGTGATTTGGAAGACCTTACTCAGTGCTTGCCAAAATTATGAAAACTTCTCTATAGGAGAGCCTATAGCTCAGCAATTGACTCAGCTATATTCATGCAGTCCAAGTTCCTATGTGCTCCTGTCTAATATTTATGCCAGTTTGGGCATGTGGGACAATGTAAAGAGGGTTAGGACAGAAATGAAAGAAAGGCAATTAAAGAAAATTCCAGGTTGTAGTTGGATTGAACTGGGGGGAATTGTTCACCAGTTCTCTGTACAAGATAGGACACACCCTCAGGTTACTGAGATTTATTCTTTGTTAAGTAGCTTGTAAATTCCTATTTTGAAGCTGATCTATTATGTGATATTGTATGAGTTGGGAACTCGTGCAATGTGTATGAAAAGTGTAAAATATAGTTGTATTAATTTTCTTTTCTTTTCTTTTATCCCTGTTAACAAATTTAGCATGTTCATACTTCTTATGGTTAATTTCCCATCTAAATACAAAGAAAATGCAGAGAAATGTTAGCAACAGTGTAAATATTATTCGGTCATGTAAAAAAGTTGTTATAGTGCAAGCTAGTAGCAACCACTAGTAACCATGCACGATCATATCCTGGTGAAGGTGTCTTAACATGTAGTGCTGATGCAGTAATTTTCCAAGACCAAGGTCTGTTTGGATATGGCTTATGCATCCGAAATAGTCATGGTGCTTCTGATTGGGCAAAAACAGATTGTAGAATGGGATCCCCTCATGCATATGAAGTGAAGCTCTTGCATTGGCTGAAACTCTTTACTGATAAAGGAGCTGAATCATCATGTTATAATAGAGCTGGACAGCTAGCACGTTGTTGATAGTGTTCATAGCAACAATCTCAATCTGTCTGAATTTGGAGTCGTGTTGCAGAATTGTAGACAAATTCTTTCTCAAGCCCTTGTGAATTGTCCTAAAAACATAGTCCAACAAATGAAAGCAGAAAATCAAGATAGGGAGAACTAATAGCAATAGCAGCTAGGAATGACAATAGACTGGGTCGGGGATGAGTTTGACTCTTTGGGTCTCTAATCCTAGAAAAATTGGGACTAGTATGGATTTGGTATAAAAGGTGCAAGTTTAAAATTTTAATACTTATTCTAAATTCATTGGATTTTATCACTCATGGGTAATAAGCTATATATATATATATATTATATAATTTTAATTTACTTATATTTTAATTTAAAAATATGTAAAAAATAATGATCATAAAATTAGAGATAAAGAATTAAGAATTAAATTATATTTTTAGTTACATGTATAACTTTAACTTTGTTATTGAATTATGATTATTTTTATTATTTAAATTATTTAACTATTAAAATAATTAATTTATATTTTTAAAAATTATAACAATAAATTTTTATTATATATTTTGTGACAAAAAATTTCTAATGGTAGCATATATGGGTGTAGTTAGAGGCTATATTTGATAAAACTAATTGAAAATTTAAAAGTTGTAGCTAAAAGTTGAAAGCTAAAAGGTAAAAAATTAGCTTAAATTATAATTTTTTTTGGTAAAACTGATCATTGAAGTAGTTGAAAAAAATAAAATGACATAAAAGTAATAAAATTATGACTTATTTAAAAAATGTATTAAGGAGATTTGATAAATATATGAAGAATAAAAGGGAAAAAATAAAAAAAAACCAGAATTAGTGTTTTAAAATACTAAAAGTTTTTAAGAAACTATTAAAAAATTATTTATTAAACAGTTAAACAAACTTTTAATAATAAAACTAAAAATTAGTTGAAATATATTGTCGAATGTAACTTTGATACTCGTCTCCATTACTGTTTAAAATTTTCGGGGTAATATTATTACCCATACCTGATCAAAACGAATATTTTCAATTAAAGTTGGGATATGTTCACGATAATACTGACAAATTTGGATTTATTTAACATGCCTAATAACGACAAATAATGCAAAACAAATAAAAATTATTGGAGTTTAGTTTCCATTTACTGTGAATATATATATTTTTTCATTATAAACCCATAAAAATTATGGTATATAAACTTTTAGGATAATCATCTAAAAAAGTAATTGATTTATCGTTATATAATTTATGTAGAAACTTTTTAACGTAACCTCATACATATTTTCACTCCCCTATTACTAGGCCAATTCTAATGGGTTTTACACTATCAATACTCAATATATGCACTGAAAAAAAATTGATTAACTATTTTCCAAAAAAATTATAAGAATAATTAATTTTCAAAATTTTCTTTTAAAATTTTATAAAATACAAATGTAAAAAACTAAGATAAACATTATTTTTCTTTGTATTAATTTTTCTATTATCAATATAACGTGACATAATTAATAATTAATTTTATCTCTTAAGTATGTGACTAATCATAGTCATATATTAGTGTTTTAAAAATTAATTCGGTGACTAATTCGATCAGGCCACTGAGTCATTGGATTGGTGGTCGAACTAGTATGTTATTGATTGACCCGCATGATTCTATCAGTAGGTCATTAATTGACCCGCATGACCTAATTAGTGTTCGAACCGATTGACCCGTATGACAATGTTTTAAAATATTTTAAAAAATCACAAATTAATATTATTTCATAAAATAGAATTATAGATAATTAGATACCAAAATGTTAAAAAAATTATCATCCAAGTTCAAACAAACAAGTAATAAATATAATAAACATAAACTATATAGGTTTGAATTAAAGAAAAAAACTCATCAATTCAAAATTATAAAATACTAATTCTTACCCAATAATTTATTATTATACCTAATTTACTTTTATTCTATATTAATATTATTAATAATTTATGAGTATTTTGAAAATAAATTTTATATATATATAAAAGAAAGAAAAACTTACTCGTATATAATATATAGAATAATTATTCACCATTTATAGACTTCAAGACTAAAATATATTATCACTTAATTTAAAAATTAAATTATTTAAAGTAAAGAAAAAAACATTTAAAAAACATTTACATTACCTTGGAAATTGAAATGCAGCTTGCACAGACCACTCACCCACCTCCCCGTACACGCTACCCTAACCCTCCCTTTTCCCAAAACCAAAAACAAATCCTCAATCCCACTCCCCAAAATATTTAAGAAAAAAAAGTATTTAATAATAGTCACATTACTTGTCAGTTGGAAAAGGAGAGTGCAATAGAAAATTTTCTCACATTTAAGAACTGAGCCTTATATTTATAATGCAAAAGATTGATTTTCACTCATTGTTAATTGGTAAATTAATGAAATAAAATTAACTTAAGTAAGTTTTTACTCTCTAAAAAAATCATGATTTTCCTACTTAATTTTTAATTTTTTTCTATTTCAGACATTCATAAAAAAGAATCTTTACCAAATAATTTCTCTATTGTTTTCACTTGTCGTTCATTACTTCTAAATGTCATGGGCTTTCCTTTTGATCTCTGTGAATATCTAAGATTAGATGAAAAACTTTTGATATGTGCTCTTTCTCTGTGAATATCCACCCGCGGAAGTCTCACCCACCACCCCCAATCCTTGTTGCGAGCTCTTCTTTTTTTTTAATATAAGACGTGCTAAAGATCCTCGTTACCCCATGCCGTGAATCCCATCCCTCCCACCGCAAACAGACCAACACCACCACCACCCACTGTGAGTAAAGATGACGTGACATGAATGCTCGGAGGGAAACGACAAAGACGGGGTAGAGACAGAAGATTTTTTTTTTTTTTTAATATCGACTCTGTCCGATTTGTCGGTCAACGGTTGAACCACATATCACACTGAGTTGAAAGTACAACCAATCTAATGTCAGACTCGATCCGATCCAGCCACCGAATCACGATCCGACTGGCTGGATTAGTTCTATTTTTAAAACACTTATTCTTACCATTAGTTTCCAATTATTTATCCCTACATCGAAGACAATTTTCAGCGCACGGAAGGGTTTCGTATTTTTTGTCTTCAGGTCGTAAACCATCAGACCAAAAACCAACTGGGCCAAGCCCACAACTAATCATAAGCCCGATCCAACTACCTAGGTTAACCCTAGTTTTCTCTCTACCTTCTTTTTCATAGGGTTTCTCCATATTCCCTTTTAGTTGTTCGGTGCAGGTGCGGCATACAGAGAGTGTCGTCTGAGTCGTTCTTCAAACACAGTCACCATGGGGCGTATGCACAGTAGCGGGTATGTTCCCATCTTCTCGTTTTTACCTTAGAGCTTCTTCGTCAATAACTCTCTTTTCTATTGTCTAACGTTGTTGTCGTTGTTGTGTGTTGGTTTGTTGATTTTTTTTTTTCTTTCTTTCAGTAAGGGTATCTCCAGCTCTGCTCTTCCATATAAGAGGACCCCACCTAGTTGGTTGAAAATCTCTTCTCAGGATGTCAGAAATCTAAACCTCTTTTGCTTTCTTTTCTCGTTTGTCTGCCTAATTTTTATGTTGATGTTTCCATTCTTCTTTAATGCTTTAAAACTATGACTGTTAAATGAAAATAATTATTATTTTTATTTGTTTTTTGTAACGTGGAGATTATTGATGTTAGGAATCTAAACCTCTTCTGCTGTTTTTTTTTTCTTTTTTTCTTTTGTTTCTGCCTCGATTTATGTTAACGTTGCCCTTCTTTTTTGATGCTTGAAAAATGTGTCTGTTAACCGAAAAAAATTATTGTCTTTATGTGTTTTTTTTGTAATACGGAGATTGTTGATGTCAGAAATCTAAACCCCTTTGCTTGTTTTTTTCCTGTCCGGGTTTATGTTAATGTTGCCCTTCTTGTTTGATGCTTGAAAACTGTGGCTGTTAACTGAAAAATGATTGTTTTTGTGTTTTTTGTAATGTGAGGATAGCTGATGTGTATTATACTTTGTTTTATGTATGTGCAATTAAGGTTTTAGTGATTGTTCTTTCAATATTGTCTTATCTTAAGTGAAAATTAGCTTTAGCACATGCCAAGTATAATGTTTTTTGTGGCGGTTGTGGTTGTGTTTTTGTTGCAATCCTTGAGATTGCAAAAAATTGAGGACACTTGTTGATGTGGCTGCAATTGCAGTCACAATGCTATCAATTATGTTCCCTTAAACTGCAACCGACCATTTTTTGAATACTTGGCCTTGTGTATTTAGGTGTTTACTTGGTATTGAATATAACTGGTTATGGCTATGGTTTTTTAATTTCAATTGCTTGTTATTATGTTAATGATATTTTGGTATAGGTATGTATTTTGTTGCTTTTGTTGAGTGGTGTTTTGAATTTCACAGGTGGAGGAGAACATCTGCAAGTTTGCCAAGAAAGGTCTTACTCCATCTCAAATTGGTGTTATTCTTCGTGACTCTCATGGAATTGCTCAGGTGAAGAGTGTCACCGGAAGCAAGATTCTCCGTATTTTGAAGGCTCATGGTATGTTTTTCTTCCATTTTGCTGGTTATGATATTGTGTAGCTTTTGAAATTTGACAAGTGAAATCTTTTTTCTCTCGCTTTTCTAGGGCTTGCTCCTGAAATTCCTGAAGATTTGTATCACCTCATCAAGAAGGCTGTCTCCATTAGGAAGCACTTAGAGAGGAACAGGAAGGACAAGGATTCTAAATTCAGGTTAATTTTGGTTGAAAGTAGGATTCACCGTCTTGCCCGTTACTATAAGAAGACAAAGAAGCTTCCACCTGTCTGGAAATAGTAAGTATTCAAGTTTTATCTTCTCTATAATTGACATAAAAGTTGTTTTTTATATGTGCACTTACTCAATGTAAACACACAAACTTATCATTCTTGTTATCCATTTCCTTGTGGCAAAGGCTTAAAATTGTTGAATGATATGGTTGTTTTCTGCATATCTTCACCTTCAATTAGGGATTGCGGTTTTTCATCTTGTATGTGTATTATTATTATGAGCTGAAGCCTGTAAGTTATAACCTATTGTTTATTCCTTTTTCTTGGTTTTCTAACACTTGGTTTATCTTCTAATGCAGTGAATCAACAACTGCCAGCACTCTTGTCGCTTAGATTGAAATGTTCTATGATAGAATTCTTCCCTCTATGTACTTTTGATAAGCAAAATTTATTTCTTTGATTTGATGATTTTTCAAGGTTTGGATTCTTGTTAAAACTCTTTTCCAGTGGTAGTTTTGACGATGGATTATTTTTATTATCGATGAATGATTTTACTGATACTGTCGTTCTTCTTTCTACCACATAATAATTTAAGGTTGGTTTTGGAGTGATGTTATTAATGACATTCATGATTATGCCGTTAATTGTTCTGCCTTGATAAGGATTAAGAATCTAGATACTCCCTCCTTACCCTAATAATTGTAAGAAAAAATAAGTTTCAAAACCGTTAATTATTTTCCATTACCTACATTATAAACCCTCTAATTTATTCTTATGTCAAATTAAAGAATTAAATAATTAAGTAACTAGAAACTACAATCTTTCCCTTGAGAAGGGAATATGTAGTAACCTGCTTATGAGCCGGTGGCGACCGAAAAATACATCTCGGATCAATTTGTTTGTAAATTGTACAGGAAATGAATATATCATTAAATTTTAGTGAGCTAAAAACTTGTTTTAATATAAACTAAGATGAATTAATTTTATAGAGTCTTATTTGCCATGTATAGAGTGGATTTAACAAAACCTGTGTTGGAGTTGAAGTCAGAATCAATTTTGATAGCGATCCATGGTTCATGTTTGACATAAGTTGAAATAGAGAAATAATACTATTGTTTAATATTTTTCTTTTCTTTAAAAATTTGGAGTACACGTGATGAAACAAACCTTTTTGACTATAGATTATAAAATAAATCTTTTCAAAACTTACCCTATTATTTCATTCTTTACCACCAATATAAACATAGCCTCAGGTTCTAAGTACTGTACTGTTGCAAAATCCGTCTCTAATATTGCTTGGTTTAAACCAAAAAAATTGCTTAGATGACAACGGTATTTCAAACGTTCTCACTCATCCAATAGCTAAAGTTTACTTTCACAGTCAACTTTTGGTTTCCTTGACTATAACATGGAAATATTACAAGTTAACCTCGAGAGATAGTGATTTTCCATTCATGACCAACGACTTTTGCAGGAAATATCAGTGTACCAGTTTGTTGATGCAGGAATCGAGCACCTTCCCTTAACATGGCCCATTGATTAGTTTTCCTTCAATACAGCTACATTAGATTCAAACTCGAGACAACACTAGTTGATCTACGTGTTCAATATTCATGTTAGAGATTTTATATGTAGGATTCATGTCAGTCCGACATATGTTAGCGACCTTTGTATAAAACTTGTACACAAACCCAAAAAATAATTTATGAATTCATCATTATGATTTGATTATCTTTTTATTTATTATTATTATTTTTTTTAGATCGGCACTTTTAATAGAATGTCTCGTGTAACGACACTTATATATCTGAATACCAGAATTCTTTTCACATATATTTAGTTATTCATATCAATGCTTTAACAGCCAAAAAAATTATTATACATTTGGAAAAGCATGTAATTTAGACAAAATTTCCCACATTCAGGTTAAGATCACCGAACTACTTGAGAGACGAGAGGATGTGCTCGTGAATGGTATTGATGATAATAGCAAATGCAAAAATAAAGGGATAATAATGCAGCATTGAATTAGATTGAATATTCTCTATGATCTTGAAGTGGTAGAAAGAACAAACTGCAATACGAATACAATTAAAAGTTCATAGCTGAATATTGTTCCACGTTGAGGAGTGTCATGTTGATCTTTGCAATAACCAAGTGTGTTCTCAAATGATAGAAATTTTTTACTATATAGTGATAAGTGCCAAATTGAATAAATTTCTAGTTTCGGTTGTCCATTAATCATCAACCTTGTCTAACAAAGTACATGCTGGAGTTGGAAGCGTACTTTTCAGCCCATGATAGATGAGTTTCTTGAATTTGGCATAGTAATTAATTCCATGTGCCTATCTTACACGTTCATTCTATCTTCAACATTCCAGTGGTCCCTTAGAATTCCATTGTGCAGAGTGTTTTGCACGTCTATGGACTTCGTCCCACTTTCAAAATTCATGTTTCTAAAATTTGAATGGAAATTCCAAATTGAAACTATAATTTCAACATGTCAAGCTAACCATGCCAATCGCTAGTGTCATATATTTAAAGTTCTGGGGCCAAGAGCATTGTCATTAAATTCAACAAACCATTCAAATTTGTATGTATCATGGAAAACTATAGTTGCAGTTTACTTGCAGGTGACACTTATTTTTTGTTTCCACCTTATATGTCACATTCCGTGTGCACATATCACTTGTTCATTCTATTATCAACCAATAATTTCCAAAGTATTTGTGCCAAACCGCGTCTCTGAATGTCTGTTGTCCTCATATATTCCACATGGTACTGTTGGGAACTGGTTAGGCTAGTATCACACACACATATATATAACAAACCCCATGATCAATTGCATTATAACTAAGTTCATCAATAGAAATTTAAGCCATTCAAATTTGAATCAACCATGCAAAACACAGGTTACAGTTCACGGTCAGTGGCTATTATCTTTAGTACCTTCTTTTATGTCTTTTTCCTACAAGGTGTTATTGCTAACAATATGGCAGCTTCTAATTCCTCATCCACAAATGAGGAACAAGAGGCTTTGCTTCAGGGCAAATGGGGAGGTCAAAATATCTCAAAATATTGTAAATGGAATGGTATTGTGTGTAATGAAGTTCAAAGTGTTACAGAGATTTCAACTACGAAATATTTTTACATTCCTCCAACAGAAGCTCATATTCAGAATTTCAATGTGACAACATTCCCTAATTTAATCCATCTAGACCTTAGTCGATTGGGACTCAAAGGAAAAATCCCCACCGAAATAAGCTTTCTTAAAAAGCTTGTCTATCTTGATCTATCCTCTAGTTGTCTTCAAGGTGAGTTGTCTAGTTCTCTTTCTTGTCTCACTCAACTTGAGACACTTAATATTTCTAACAATTTTCTTACTGGTGTGATCCCTCCTACTTTGGGTCAATTGAAGAACTTGACCCTACTTTCCCTTGACTCAAACCAATTTGAAGGCCACATTCAAGAAGAACTAGGGAATTTAAGAGGGTTGGAGCAGTTAACTCTTTCAAATGACTCCCTCAATGGCTCAATCCCTTCTACTTTAGAGCACTTGATCCATCTCAAAGTTTTGGATCTTTCTTATAATAAGATTTTTGGTGTTATACTAGAGGGGATATCTGGACTGACACAACTAACAAATGTTCAACTATCTTGGAATCAAATATTTGGTTTCATTCCATTTGGGATTGGACGAATCCCAAGACTTTGAATTATAGATATTTCCAACAATCAGCTAGAGGGACCTATTTCATATGGTGTTCTGAACCATTGTAGTTATGTGCAGCTAAGCAACAACTCTCTAAATGGAAGCATTCCTCCTCAAATAGGAAATTTTTCATATCTAGATCTTAGTTATAATGATCTCACAGGAAAGATACCTGAAGGACTCTATTCTGTGCCTTACCTTAATTTGTCTTACAATTCCTTCAATGATTCAGATCACAGTTTTTGTGGTTTTCCAAAAGACTCATTAATTGGTAATAAGGATTTCCAATATTCATGCTCTTCTCAGTCTTCTGGAGCTGATATTTCTTTAGTAATGATAATTGTCTTTTCTACCTTCAGTGGCATGGTCTTTTCAATAGTCCTTGTATGTTGGGGAGTTCATGCTTTTTGTCCCCCCCCATAATGAGTTTGGAAATGAGGAAAGAAGAAAGAATGGAGACATGCTTTCAATTTGGAACTATGATGGTAAGATAGCATTTGAAGACATAATTAAGGCCACAGAAGACTTTGATGTAAGGTATTTCATAGGAACAAGTGCTTATGGAACTGTGTACAAAGCACAACTTCCCAGTAACAGAATTGTTGCACTGAAAAAGCTTCACAAAGCAGAATCTGAAAATCCATCTTTTTACAAGAGCTTTGTAATGAGACCAAGATCTTGACAGAAACTCGCCATCGTAACATCATTAGGCTTTATGGCTTTTGTTTGCATAACAAGTGTATGTTTTTGGTGTATGAATATATGGAAAGGGGAAGCTTATTTTATAACTTGTCTATTGATGTGGAAGCTCAAGAGTTGAATTGGAGCAAGAGGATAAATATTGTAAAAGGGATAGCCTATGGCTTGGCTCACATGCACCATGATTGTACTCCACCCATTGTTCATCGAGACATAAGCAGTAACAATATTTTGTTGAACTCGGAGTTACAAGCTTTTGTCTCGGACTTCGACACCACAAGACTTCTTGATTGTCATTCATCAAATCAAACTATTCCTGTTGGTACTTATGGATATGTTGCTCCAGGTAAAGTTTTTTTTTTTCTTGTTATAGAACCATAAATTCAATTTCTTTATAGATAGTGTTTTGTATTAAAATATTGTCAACAACTTACCTAAAGTTTTGTTGGTGTATGTAGAATTGGCTTACACCTTGACTGTGACTACAAAATGTGATGTTTATAGCTTTGGAGTGGTGGTTATGGAAACAATGATGGGTAGACATCCAGCTGAATTGATTTCTTCTTTATCAGTGTTGGAGTTTTTGTTTAAACTCCATGGGTTATGAATAAGAGGTGGTTAACAATTCAAAATAATAACTACTCCTAACCGCTCTTGGGAAAGGTTAGAAAAATAACTACTCCCAACCGCTCTGATAACTAACGGTTACGATAATTCATCGCCAAGAGTCGCGATGGTTTACTGGCAACTCTTCACCAGGGTTGTTTGTTGTCTATAAATAGACACAGAGACAGTCAGAAAATAAGAAGTAAGAAAATTAATAGAGTTTTGATAGTTAATCTTTTCTGATATTCTCGCTTAGACATTAGTGCATTTTCATATCACATAACTCTTCACTCTTTGTGAGTGGTTCCTCAAGCATTAACTTTGTTCGTTTGAGCTGTTGATTTGAAGTGCCATCAATCTTTAGACGTTGATCCGTTCTATCCTGGGAGACAATTGTTCATCAACCTTTGGCATCAATTGGAGGGAACAAATTGTCTTAAGGAGACAACATTGTTGGGCTCGGATCCTTTCATCTATTTGCATCTGTGTCTGATTCATATTTATCATATAGGTTCTATTTAATTTGTTTTTTGTACAGTTGTAGTAGATTATATTGTTCCTCTTAATTACTCAGATTCTGACCCTTGTGCAATTGGATATATTCCAATTCTAAATTAACTAACAGATCTAACAATCAGAACCATCCATTCAAAACAAGAAGCTGAAAGATATATTGGACTTGCGAATTCCTCTACCATTTTTTCGAAAAGATATGCAAGAAATTGTGCTTATTGTAACATTAGCATTGGCATGCTTTTGCTCCCACCCAAAATCCAGACCATCAATGCAGGAAATAGCTAGTGAGCTTTTAGTTTCCAACCCACCATTGCTTTGGCATTTTGATGGCATTTCCATCCACCAACTGATGAAGCAAGAAATTTATATGATTGGTAGAAGCTAGGATAGCCGTGATAATAATTTATGATGTGATTGTATTATGTTATATATGAATGTTACCAGTTTTTTTCTCCAACTTATAAGAACATTTCTTTCCTTTTTTTTATTATTTCTGGCACAACGATAAAATTATGTCTTAGTGACTTGTTGGTCATGGATTCAAATTTGGTAATAGTCTTTTTGCATATATAAGAGTAAGATTGCATATAATATCATTTTCCTTACCTCCTTCCATAGTAAAAGTCTCTCAACAATGTGGTACATAACTTTTTTATTTTTTATTATCAAATGTTTAGAGTTGAGGGAAGGTTGTTTCCATTCTAAAGTCAAGAAGACATTAATGTTAACAAGAGTAAGCAAATTAGCAAAGGATATTCAATTATAAATTCTAATTAATGGGAAGATGGTTAACTTTTGTAATAATTATTTAAGTATTAACTAAAGACACAACACCTGGCTTCTCTCTAAGCATTCCTTAAAAAAAAAAAAAAGCTTCTCTCTAAGCATACGCTCAATAGATTTTGGAAGCTTTGTCAAAATGCTAACTAGCTAGTAGTTGCTATTCGGAATGTGGGTACCACAACCCCTTTGTGTCTTTCTTCCTCCAACCTGAAAATTCCAGTTAATGGAGACTAGTTTTTTCCGCCAAACTTAGCTTTCTTTTATTCCCTTGATCTCTCGAAAAACGAAATTGTGTCTCAATGTGCTTACTCCTTTCATAAGCCACAAGATTCTTTGCTAAATTTATAGATGATTCAATGTAAATCATGAGTTACATTCGACTATCACTCTTCAAGTGTAGCCCGTCTAATTATGCTTCAAGCCACAAAGCTTGACAAGCTCCATAACAACTCGCATTAATGAACTATGCTTCATAGGATGAGAGTGAAACCATGAAGCTGAAGCCCTGCCTAACTAAAAACATATCCTAGCTATTGTGCTCTTTCTGTCTGTTTTATCTCCAAATTAATCAAAATCAAATACCCTCTAATTTTTCTTCTGCATGATCTGAATTGTTTGGAAACAATAGACCATAATCAAGTGTGGCCTTTTATGTACCTCAGAATTCTATTTGCTACCAAAAGATAAATGGAAATGGGACTCTCCATGAATTACTGATCAACCCAACTCCATAGGTAATATTTAGCATGTTATTATTCCCTTAGAGATCTAACAACATATTTATATAATGTAGCATGAATCTCGCCATTATTTTTTTTCAAGCCTCAAAATTTTCAATATATCAATGGCGTGTACTTCCTTTAGTATAGCAAATTTCCCTTTGCAAGAAATATGCCAGTATTCCCATATCATAATTTCGAATTTGACATAATTTTGTTTAAAGTTATAAATATTTTTTTATGATAAATAATATTATTCCGATAGAAATTATTCTCAGTCTCTCAATCATACTTTTTTCTCATATTAAACTTGAACCTTTTTTTTTTTTTTGAAGAAACATTAAACGTCAACTTTAAAACTTAGTTTATAAAAGGCTAAAATATAATTTTGCCATTTCATATAATTTTTTTTTGTTTCTAAAGTCTTAAATCTTTTATTTTGGTCTCTTAAAATGTTTCAAAATGATATTTTTTTGTTAGTTTTTACACCAATGGTGTTAGTAACATTTCTAACAGCTTGCCATTAGTTATTTAAGTTTATCAAATTAGCCTAATAAATTAAAAAAAATCAACTCAATAAAGCAAAAACTTAAAAACAACAAAAGTATTTTTTTTAATTTAAAAGATTAAATTAAAATAAAAATTTCAAACGAGGAATCAAAATTATATTTCAACTTAGACTTATCTCACGTGACTACACGTTATGAATTTTTTTATACCTTACGAAAGTAAGAAAAAACCTTCGACTTTTTCAATCAATAAAGGTTGATAAACAACATACTCCTATTCTTTTTAACATGAGTTAAATTAGAATATTCTTGATGGGTAATTCGTAAGTAATTATGTAATTATAAGTGTTATTTTTGAGCTTTAAGGCTGATCTCTAATAATATTGAATTGACAATCTAATTTATCTAAAATTTTTAATATACAAAATATTTTTCGTATATTTTATTTATTTTAAAAAATACTATCCAAAAAATAAAAATCAATAAAAAAACGTAATTGCAATTCCCGTTTCTTTCTCATCCGTGTTCTTCGTTCTCTGTCTCTCTCTCTCTCTCTATAACCTTCCTTTCTCAAACCCGCACCTCGTCGAACACCGCAATCTCGCTTTCTCCGGCGCGGTCGGTGTTCGATTTCCCTCCAAAATCAGGTCAATTTCTCTTTCGATTCGGAAAATCACCGCAGAATCCGCTCACACAGATCAGAACCTTTGCATTCTTCGATCAGTTGAGCTCATTTTGTCGTTCTTTGTTTTTTTTTTTTTTTTTTGTGCAGGCCCAATGATGGCGGAGGATCTCGGCGTGGAGGCGAAGGAGGCCGCGGTTCGCGAGGTCGCGAAGCTGCTGCCGCTTCCGGAGCTTCTCCAATCGATCTCGTCCATCAAGGCTGATTACATTTCGCGCCAACAGGTTTCAGTTCTATTTGATTTAATTCAGTTAATCATTTCAATTTTCTTTTTCTTTTTTAATTATAATAATATCTATTGCTGTGTGTTTTTGAATTTGCTATTGAATGTTGTGTGATTTTCTAGCTCTGGTTTGAGCTAATTGGAATTCGTCCTTCTTTTTTTTTTTTGGCTCGGTGGATTTTGATTTGATTGCTATAGGTGTTATTGAGTTAATCTTTTAATTTTTGTTTATATTGGCTTTTAATTATTGTTGCTGTTGCCGTGTGTGTTCGAATTTGTTATTGAGTGTAGTGTGATTTTCGAGCTCCGGTTTAAGCTACTTGGAACTCTTTTTATTTGCTCAGTGGGATTTGATTTGATTGCTATAGGTGTGGGTTTCATTGTTTATGACGTGACAGTTGAGATATTTGCTTGGAAGGGGATTAATGGGTTTTACGATTACCTGTAGTTTGAAATTTGAATCACTTTATGGAATGGATATTTGGACGTGCCTGTACTCTGATTGTCAAATGATGGATCACTTTGCACTTGTTAGGTTGGAAATGGAGGCAGGGGTGAACTACAAGAGTTTAAGTGGGGGGTGCTATGCAATTGAAATTTAGAGGAGGGGGCAGATTTTATTTATTTATGGGTATTTAAGTGGTTATTTCTTCAAAATTAGTTTAACATACACACAAATTGCTAATCTTTCTTGCTCTTATTTCCCCCCTAACAAACTATTATACCCACTGTAACTTATCTGTGCAACAACTCATTCTAGTGATTTTTTGTGGGGTATGGTGTTTTAGAGGATACAATTCTATATATTTGATTAAAAGCTAAGGAGTCAATGGTGTTGCTAGCACGACAAATTCTGGGTAGTGGTCGTGGAATTTGAAGGGGCACAATGCAAATTGTGGGTAGTGGTTGTGGAATTTGAAGGGGCACAATGCAAATTGTGGGAGTGCTACAGGTTTGCAGTTGCGGGAAAAGCTGTGGCGATTTGCAACTAAATCGTGCTGGTTGCAAGCTTTGGAAGCCACAACAGGAGTTCTGGCACAAAGTATGGAGTTTTTTTTTGCTACTTGCGCTGTCGCCAGACAACCGCTGTCACCTTCCTCTTGCCACTGCTGACCTTCCAGTTGCTCTTTGATCCCTGTATTGGGAGTTAAGGTTTCCCTTTTAGACAGAGGCGACGACACTTATATGGGAGATAACTCGTCTGGGTTAGGGTTTTAGGGAAAAAATTATTATTGAAATTAAAAATAAAATAAAATCTCAGGCTAATTTTGGGGTGACTGAGATACTTATTTTTTATATGGAGAGGGACTAAAAAGAACATTTTTTTGAAGTTGAGGGACTAATCAAACAAATTGAAATTTGGGATACCAAAAATACATGTGACCCAAATTTGAGGGACCAAAAATATATTTAAGGCAATCTTTAGTCTTCAACCGAGCACAATGACGTCGTGTGATTTATGTAGCCAATCTCACCTAGTGGGATAAGGCTGTTATAAATGGTTCTCACTTCTCATGAAGAAAGAAAAGCATATTGGAATGGAAGCAACTTTTATGAGAAGTAGAAGATGATTTCTACAGCTAGCAACATTCATAGTAGTTTTTTGCTGTAGATCTAAGTTAGATTACATGAGAGAGACTTACTTAATTCAGTGCATGTAATTTAGGGACATCCTTTATATTCTATGGGATATCCAAATAGTAATACGACAATAATAGCATTATCCAATTAGGTGAAGTCTACTATATGGATCACATAATTGTAAACAGAATAAATGGCAAACTCTATGCTCATTCAAACCAGCTGTGCAACTGTACATTTATACTTTTGTGACTCTTATTCTCTCCTTACTTAGGATACCTCAGCTGTAGGTGTAACTGTTGTTCTCTTTTTAATTAAAATAAGTGTATATCACTGCTGGCTAATTTATTGGGTTGAGAATAAGCTTTTCAGCTTGTAATTAAATAGTATTTATGATATTTTTCCAGCTAGAGAACACAGTTTTTTGGCCTACACTTTTGTGAGTTTAACAATGCATCATTGGTTTCGGTTTAAAACCAAACCAAATTCTCAGGGATATCATTCACTGTGAGATCCCTTTTAATAATTTCCTCCAATGTCCTTCCTAGTCTTTCTTCACCTCTTTTCACTGGGTTAAAAATCAGCAATCTACCCTTGGGTGGGTAATACCCCTCTTTGGTGCATTTTGCAAGACTTTTTCATCTTTTTATTCTGCACATGCTCCTGTATCTCATTTTTTTGTTTCTTCATCTGATATTAATGTGTCTTGGATGTAAAAGTTTTTAGAAATGTGAAAGTCATTGATATCTTTGAACTAGAAAACCTTTTGGTTTTTCTGAAGAATGTCAATATCACTCCTAACCAAGACTGGAGGAGTTGGTCTATTGATTCTTCATGATTCTTTAATGGGTAAATCAGATTTCAAATTTCTCACTTCATCCCCTAATAGAAAATCTTTTCTATTTAATAAGCCAATTTGGAAATCAATTATTCCTTGTAAAGTTAAATTTTTTATTTAGACTGCTGTTCTTATCTGGATTAATACCAATGACATGCTCCCAATTTGAAGACCCCTAACTGCAGTATCTCCTAATTTTTTTGCTATGCGTATATTGAGTTTTGAAATTGCTTCCCATTTTTTTTTTTTTTGCACCAGCTGGGTTCCATCTATGGGATACTCTGGTGTGGTGGGTGAAGGATGGTTCTGTCCCAAGGATCTTCAATGTTTCTTGTTCGATTTATTTAGAGCCTTTGGCACCAATAGAGATGCTAAAAGGTTTTGGAGGTTTTGTCAGTTTGTGATAGTTTGGTGTAAATGGTTGGAAACAAATTTTAGAATTTTTACTGGTTCAGTTCTACTACCTTTGGATTTCATTTGGGACAGAGTGGTTCTTCTAGCTTCTTTGTGGAGTCATGACAAAGGTCTCTTTAAGGGGATGTCTTTGGCAGATATACAGGGACATTAGCTTGCTGTACTTCATGTTAGTTTATGTTCTTTTATGTTCTTTTTTCTTTTGGTGTAATTTTTAGCTGTAGAAGATATCTTACCCTCATCCCTTTGTATTTCACCTCTCTTTCTCAATAATATTATTTTTTTATAAAAAAAATGTAGGTTGCTTGAAATGACTGGTTTCATTATGTAAAATGCACGTAGAAACCCTCTGGGTCCACCACTAGAGAAGAAGAAAGTTGGATGAAATATTTTTCAAATGTTTTTGGTTTCTTCCTTCTTGGCTTCTGAGGATGATGGCATGTGTGGAGGAGGTGGTATCACATGGCAAAGAATACCTCATTTCATTAAATTCATTGGTCATAAAATAGTCTTACATAACATAAGAACATGAACAAAAAATATAGAAGGAAGAGCTATCAAAATTTCAAATTGACATTTTTATCACATTCTTAATCAAGAAAAGTTTTAAATGAATCCTGGAAAAAGGTCTCTATGCTTGTGTGGTAAGGCTATGTACATCTACTATCCCCATCAATGTTAGATCCAGGACCTTGAGTCAGTGGGAGCAATTTATTTAAAAAATAAGATAATAATAATAATAATAATTATTATCATACATATGAAAATAAAGACAAATATTAAAATCTAGTGCAGTGAGATGAATAGGAAATGTAATGTCCAACTAAATAGAGAGTAAAAGTACCTAGTGAGCTTTGCAAAAAAAGAAAAAGTACCTAGTGAGCTGAAAAAAGAACAAATGTAAGAAAAAAACCTAGTCAATAAAAAACAAAATTTGACAACGACTGAAAAATTGGAGTAGTGGGTTCAAATTTTAAAAATAGGGGGAGCAAAAAGATAAACAGTAGGTATATATTTATATTTTCTCAAAGCCAGGGGTGCATCTGCACCCCCTCTATTATACTTGGGTCCACCACTGCTCCCCATACTCTACTAAGTAGGAGCCGTGAGCATTGGGCTGACTTTTTCAAGATTTTTTTTAAATAATTAAGATATATAAATTTTACTTAGTTTCAAATTGATTTATATTTCCAATTATGATGATGATGTTGTTTGTTTTTGGTCTTTAAACATTTAAATACTTGTGTTGCCTCAAAGTCAGTACCTCTCGCAAGTTGATTATCAGTTTGACTTTTATAACCGTGACCTATGTATAGCCTATTGCCTATATGTAATAATCTTGTTTATAACAACATTTACAATTATTGGAGTCAAATTATGGAGGATGGAGGAATCTAGATGCTTTGAGAAGGCCTACAAGTGATTCTATTTGGTGGAGGGATCTGTGCAACATATGCCAGTCCAATGATGTGGAGGGCTGGTTCAGTAAGGGAATCAAATGGAATGTTGGCTGCGGATCAAAGGTGCTGTTTTGGGAAGACGGTTGGAAGGAAGATGGAGTGCCTTTGAAGGTGAAATTTCCTAGACTGTATCATATTTCCCAACAATAACAGCAACATATCCAACAAATGGGAACTCTATCACAAGCAGGTCGGGAATGGAAGCTTAGTTGGAGAAGGTGTTTTATGGAGGGAGAAGTAGAAGTAGCAATTAAATTCTTAGATGAAATTCAGGGCCTGTCAATACATGTTCAACAGCAGGATCTTTGGAGGTGGGAGGGGGACTTGTGTGGAAGATACACGGTGGGAAGTGCCTACAAGCTTACTTAATATGGAGCTGGATACCGAAATCCTGGAGGAGGTATACAAAGACCTTTGGAAGTTAAATATTCCGTGTAAAGCTTCCTGTTTTGCTTGGAGGTTGTTGAGAGACCGACTGCCAACTAGGAGGAACATTATATGAAGAAACATAAACATAGATGATGATAGCTGCCCTTTCTGCAGTAGTTCTGTTGAGGATGCATCACACCTGTTCTTTAGCTGTCACAAAATTATGCCGCTTTGGTGGGAGTCCATGGCATGGATAAATATGCTGGGGGTATCCTCCATAAATTCAAAAGACTATTTCCTTCAGCACACCTACTGCTGTTTTACTGGCCTTAGATCTCAGAGATGGAGGATTTGGTGCATAGCTTTGACCTGGAGCATTTGGTTTCATCGAAACAGGATTGTTTTCTATAACGAAAGTTTTAATGGCCATAAGTTGTTGGAGGATGCTATTTTCCTTTGCTGGTCCTGGCTAGCAAACCTGGAGAAAGGATTCAATATTGCTTTTTACCACTGGTCTAGCCATATTAGAGAAGGATTTTGTTTGTAGGCGAGGTTCTAGTTCTACTGTAATTTCTTCTTCTTTATGGTTCGGATGCAAGCATGTCTTTAGATTGATCTTTGGCACCCTAATTCGGGTAGTTTCCATGTATTAGGCTGCCATTGTTCTGTCATGTTTGCTGTTGGGCTTTTTTGTCTCAGTACTACTTGTACTCTTATTTCCTATCATATATCTATATATCATATCTTTGCTGATAAAAAAAAATCATTCATTAATTTTGCAGCTATTTTATTCGGAATTTAAGAAGCTACCAATTCTGAGTGCTTATAATTTGCTTTATTTTTCAGGCCAATGATGCACAGCTTAGTACAATGGTTGCCGAACAGGTAATTTTTTCTTTTTTTAATTAACTAAATATCAACTGTTTAGATGGTGGTTGCATATGAATGGTTTTTATAAATCTATTGTTTCCTCTTTCCCCTTACCAAACCCCACTAAACTTTAAAAATTTACACTGAAACTGAAGGATAGGTTATAGTAATAATATTTCAGGATTTTGGCAACAGGGATTTAAGTGAGACCTCAACTGATGCTCTGTCGTTATTTTGTCTAGATTTCTTTGAACTTGCTCTTGATATTGAATTAACCAAGGCACCAAATCTCATATCTTCGCGTGCTTTGCACAAAATACATCTGCAGGTTGAGCAGTCACAGGCAGGACTAAAATCACTCTCCTTCTCTGAGAGGACAATAAATCAGCTTCGTGAAAACTTTGTCTCCATTGAGAAGTATGTTAGAAATGAGATGGACTGAAACTGTTATTACCTATTAGAGGGTGGTTGTTTTCTCTTGTTTAAACTTACCATTGATATTTTTTCCCTTTGAACATACTTTGATTTTCTGATTTCTTGATGCATCAGTTTATGTCAGGAATGCCAAACATTAATTGACAACCATGATCAGATAAAGATACTTAGCAATGCAAGAAATAACCTAAACACAACCTTGAAGGTGCTTTTCCATCTTTGATTAAAAGGCTAATTGTCTAATACTCATTCTACTGCTTCATAGTTAAGAGTTGTTATTTAGAACTTTCTCCCTCCCACTTTTTTGCAGTAGGATTGAGCTTGTTATCTACATCTATTACAAAAAGGGTCTTTCACTTTATACCCTACATAATCATGGTTAAAGTAGAAGATGCAGTTATGTATTGAGGGTATTCCCTCAAATGCTGTCTTCATTGTGTCAAACATTTATAATTTAGTTAATTTTTCGTTGTTAGAATGGGATTGATACAACCTGCAGATTATCAGTCATTTGCCTCATTTTGTATAAACATGGTTGGAACCTAGTTGTACACTTGCATTGGTATGTGCATATCCTGTCTTTATGGTTTTGGCTGATTTTTTGGTCTTCTGATAGGATGTTGAAGGTATGATGTCTATCTCTGATGAGGCTGCAGAGGCTCGGGATTCTTTGAGTGATGACAAAGAAATTGTCAACACTTACGAGGTAAAGATGCTCTTACTTATAGTGTAAAATATTGTTTCTATTTATTTATTATAAAATGTCTTGTTTGTCCAAATCTCAACTACGTTTCAAACTTTATTTTCCATTTATCCCTATAACTTTCACAAATTTTGCAGAGGTTAACTGCTCTGGATGGAAAACGAAGGTTTGCTTTAGCAGCTGCTGGGTCTCACAAGGAAGAGGTTGGAAGGCTAAGGTTTGTGTCTTCTTTAGTGCACTGTCACATTTATTGGCTGGGTGAGCAAGAATCCTGAAGGGGGCTGCCACAGATTTGGGAATGAGAATTTCAATCTGCATAAGCCCCCATCTTTTAGTTATGTAATGACTCACTAATTTTCTTAGTCAGTGGTATATACACGCACCATCCACAATTTGTAAGATGGTATCAGAGTATATCCTAGATCTATTAATGGGTCACCTACCATATTACCTATGCACCAAGCCCAAAAGTGCTAGGTGTGAGGGGGTGTATTGGGTAAAAGTCAAGTCCCACATCGGCTAGAGACAGTTTCAAGATAAAGTATATGAGTGGGGGGTTACCCTAACCTTACGAACCGGTTTTGTAGGGTTGAGTTAGGTCCATACACAAATCTTAAGAAAATTATCCTATTGGTCATTTCAATCTTTAAATTGATACTTTTAGATCTGTCATCCAATTTGTGGCAACTTTCATCAAAGGCTTTGTTGGTGGCTGTTATGAATCTTTGAATTAGTAGTATTGGACTGCTGAGTTTTCTTTTGACAAAGTTGAAATATTTCTTGTATTAGAGAAAAACTGAATCAAGTGAATTAATCATCCCATTATGGGATCTGTTCAACTTTTTTTTAATAAAAGAATAAATAATAGGCGTTTTACTTGTGCTCTGTTATATGCATGATCCAAAACTCCTTCATCAGAAGTTCTTTCTGATGCAGACTGTTGTTTCTATGGTCAATTAATGGTGTTGTAGGGATTTGAGAAATCTTAAGTGGGATATTATGCACTATGTTGCAATAAGAAACTTTAGTAGAGTATTCTACTGGCTGGAAGTTTTTTGTATATGCTATTAAAAATAGGTAATTTAAGAAGTTTATCTCTTAATGCTTATATCCTCTGGGAACTTGGCACATTTTTTGTACCTTGTGCATTATATTTGTATGTGCTTTGCGTTGTCAAGTCCAGATAGGGGTATAACACTATCAAAACTACTTAACTAATAGATTGTAAATCCAAGCAAAATTCCTTTCCAGTTCACACTATGAAATATTATGTGAAAAAATGAACTAACAATGTCGAATTTGCTAAACATTACTCTGGTATTGGTTTGGCACCAAGAACAAATGTTGATAACCCTTGATCAAATGCAACCATAGCTATGAAGAAAAGCTTATGGCTACCAGGAGCATTGCCATTTTATTGAACTGCAAATGCAGTGCAGTCTTTAAAATTTATTTTTGCAATTGAAAATTTAGTATATCACAATAGATTTGCATCAGTCTTCCCTCCCCACATGCGAAAAGGTATCTTCTAGACTACTTGTTCTGCATTTTTCTTTTGTTGATATTTTTTATGCTGGGCTTATGGGGTTCCCTGTATCATTGATTTGAAATACCAATCCACTTGGCACTAAAGTCATTATTTATTTTATTGGTCGAGCCTGTTAATGACCATTAATCATCAAATTTGATGATTTAACTAGTTTTGTGATACATGAGCTCCCATTAAAATCACAAGGGTTAATCTTAGAATGTGGGTTTGGACCTAACTCAACTCCAAAAGCTAGCTCATAGGGTGAGGGTTGTCCCCCACTTATATATTCTATCTTGGTACTATCTCTAACTGATGTGAGACTTGGATTTGCTCCAATACACCCTCTCATGCCCAACACTTTTGGACTTAGTGCATGGATAATATGGTGGATGGCCCGTTAATGGATCTAGGATAGATTCTGATACTATCTTAGAATGTGAGTTTTGACCTAACTTAATCCCAAAAGCTAGCTCAAGGGGTGAGGGTTGTCCCTCACTTATATACTCTATTTTGGCTTTATCTTTAGCCGATGTGAGACTTGAGTTTTCCCCAATGATTAAGTACTAGCATTGTGTTTATTGAAGATGCCTTGTATGCTTTTGAAACTTGAAAGTAACTTTTGAAAGATGACCACATAAAGTTATTTATGTTGAGTTTGTTTCATACATTGTCTTATAGTTTTAGGCTAAGTATCTATTTTTCCACATCTTGTGTATGTCTCAGAGAATATTTTGAAGATGTAGATCGAACTTGGGAGACCTTTGAGAAAACACTATGGGGCCACATTTCCAATTTTTATAAGCTCTCCAAAGAAAGGTTTGTGCCATGTTTTGAACATAAACATCTCAAATAACGTTGCATGTTGTTCCGATGAAGCTGCTCCACTTAATTTCTATTGAGTTCTACTTGATATTTGAAACTGTTACGTCTTCTATTGAGTTTAATTTGCACGAGTCATTTTTGTTTACTTATTTATTGGAATTTTTAGGCTTGGGGATATCAGTCTTGTCTGCAATCATAAAAGTGTCAGATTTTGCTTTAATAATATAAAATTAAAATGTAATCTTTATCATAGTAGTCAATACCGGATGCCAGTGCGGAGCAATCAACACTAAAAATGGGATAGCGAATAGCAGGATGACCACTATTCTAAATATTTTTTTTTTGTATATTTTAAATAATTTATAATATATATATATATATATATATATATATATATATATATATATAATCTCAGAAAGAGAAAATTTACTTAATTATGAATAGTGATCATTAATAATAAAAACTCAATATGGAAACAAAACATAAAGTTGATAGCAATAAAAGTTAAAGAAATAAAGTGCTTAAGCCTGTAAAAAAATAAGCATTTTCAAGATTCTTGTTGAAAAATATTTACTCCCTCTGGTCCTTATTATAATACACTTTGGACATCAATCACTCAAATCAATAAAAGTAATTAATTCAGTTGATTTTATTGAATTTTTTTAAAAATGTTACTAATGTCCCAACTATGCCCTTATTAATAATCATTAACTTGTTACGGGTAATGTGAAAACATTAAAGTCCAAGAGTATTATGCACCACTATCAATAAAAAGCACAAATACTTTGAATATTTAATAAGGACAACTAATGGAAAAAAGATTAAATGCTTCATACGAATTCTAAGATGCCTTATAAAAAACATCAATTTCTTCTAAACTATGCCTTATAATAAGGACCTGAGGGAGTAATACTTATTAGAAGCTTTTAATTATTTTTAAAAATATATATTACACATTTTTGTAGCAAACTTTCAAGTTAATTTTTTAAGTTTCAAGCCATTACATTAATCTTTAAAAAAATCTTGACACTAACTAGTTTTATTTTGTAAGAAAAAAGCTAGTTTTGTTTAAAATTTAATTATATTAGCCTTTTGAAAGTTTTATCAGCAGAATAGTTTCTCAAAATTTAATTTATATTAAATTAGTTCTTTAAAAACTTAAAATATCCTCATATTCATCATTATATTGACGAAACTTTAAACACTATTTAATAGTATTTTTTTTTTATAAAAATGTTATACTGATGTGTAAAATTTTAGAAATATATTTTGTTAATATAATAAGTATTATTTTAATTTTTATTTCTCTAAATAAATGCTTTCAAGAATGTATATTAATTTTTTTAATTAGAAAATCAAACCAACGCCAGCATGTGTTTGTGACAGCGAGGGATGATATTTATAATAACAAAATAACTTCAGGGGGGGCAAATTAGTAAAATCAGCTGCAATGGCTTGGCTTATAAGTCCCAAAACCATAATTCATTGCTCCAGCCATTGCGTGAGATAGTGTCAAAGAGAAGCAGAGACTAAAGGGGGAAAGAGAAAATGGGATCTCCAGTGTCACAGTCCTCAGGGACAAGAAACCACTCTCTAGGAGCGGGATTGTGTCTGACCCTTATAACAGTGTTGTACTGTAATGTTGTGTTGCGTATGACCACACAGCCTCTATTTATAATGAGTAAATAGGATCAATCTTGATTACATAGGATCAATCTAATAATGAGTAATAATATCTAATTCACTAATTACTATCTAATCATAATAACAGAATATGTTATCTTAACAACCTTGAGATGTGGATCCTCCAAGGCACATTAGCATGACGTATTTCTCTTTGAACCGGGGTTTGAAACCAAATTATCCTCAGGAGGATAGATATGGCGATTTAAGTGAGATCCAACTTTCTCTTCGCTCGTGGGATCTGGGGTCTGCCGTGCCGGGATCGCGGCCACTCCGACCCCTTCACCAAACCGATAGGCAACAACCTTTGCATAGATTTAGGCGAGATCCAATGTAGATCCAACTTTCTCTTTACTCGTGGGATCCAAGTGATCTGGGGCTTTGTCGTGTTGGGATTGCAGCCACTCCAACTGCTTCACCAAACAGTGATGCAACAATGTTTGCATAGTGACACACCGCTGCTTTACTTCGCTCCACCGCTATTGACTACTATGATCTTTATTATATTAAAGAATCACTTTTTTTGAATGTGTGTGGAATGGTGGTGTAATGCCCTCCTTAGTTGTGTGATATACTCATGAGCAGGGATGGATGTTGGGGAAGTTGTTTGTTTGTGCCGGGTAAGATATTTGAAAATAAAGGAATAAAAATCTGGTGGCTACAATTTATATTCCATTTCTTTAGTACAGTTGGATTTGTTGTGTTGTTAAACAAAAAGTAGGTGCTTTAATTGCGGTATGATCTGCAACTCCCTTTTTTAATTATTCTTTTTTCTTCTATGCAGCCCACAGACTTTAGTTCGTGCTGTACGGTATGTTGTTGATAGTCAATTGCACTTTTTTTTCCCCAGTCAGTTCTTTCCCTTCATCTTGTTTTAGATGGTAGGTTGGATGATTGGAAATTCTAAATGATAGGTTGGATGATTAAAAATTCTAATCAGCTGGTAGAGGAGTTTAATCTTTCTAAAAAAATGTAATCTTATTTTCTCTTTGTTTTTCATATTCCAGGGTTGTTGAAATGCAAGAGATCCTTGATCAACAGATTGCAGAAGAAGCAGCTGAGGCTGAAGGGGATGGTGCAATGGCATCAGTTACAAATCCTCGTAACACCGGCATGTATGTTATAATATTTTGTGATATTGAAAATCTATAACAATGGAAACAATCCTTGCTGGCATCTTGTTATATGATTTACTTGATAGTTTCACTGCATTTATTTTATATACTGCATTTGGGAAAACCTCTAAACAATTTAAGGGATGCACTCATTTATCAAAATGGCGTGTTTTTTTATTTTTCCTTGATGTTTCTTTTCTAGGAGAATTTCTTTTTCCTCCATTTATGTATCTCTTTCCTTCCTTCAATAAAAGAACTTCGAGACTCTTACTTCTATTAAAAATCATTTCATCTTTACTTGGAAACTATTTCTTGATACCTTTTTTATATTCAATCTCGACTGCTGCACAATCCACCATTACATTATGGTGGCTGTTTGGCCTCTGCCATGGGGCTCCATTTGCCATTGACAGCAGTGCTACTAACTTGCTAAGTCAACAGCACAGTCCATGCGTTACTCAATTGCAATGTCACATATAAAATATTGTTAGAAAACTTGTCCAGATTTATCATGACACAGTTTAGAACTTTCACATTCATTCTTGTGCAATAAAAGTTGTCGTATTTCTCTCTGTTGTATGCTTGTTTGGTCATGACTCATGAGACTTGCTTAGATTTTTATTGTGGATATTTCCCAACATTATCAACTCTTCTTATGGTAAGCCTGGTATGGGCATAGAAATATGGTGACAAACTTACGCATTAGTTTACAATACTTTTTTTTACTAATGAACAATTCCATAATTTTTTTTACCCCATACCAAGCTGATCTATCAGGAGAATCCCCCCAACACTCTCTCATTACTTAAAATTCTGTTGACGCTGGTAAATTTCAGAAAATCAAAAAGTGCAATGGCTTCTTCAAAAAATTTAACGCAGCAAAAATTGAAGGTTCAGGGGAAAGGCTATAAAGATAAATGCTATGAGCAAATAAGGAAGACTGTAGAAGGACGGTTTAACAAGCTTCTAAATGAGGTTAATTGATTTTACTGTTCTACACGGTCCCGCTCCTGCTACAAATTTACAAAATATGCAGACACCCACATACTGCCCCTCATGAGTCATGAGAATATGCTATTCTTTTTGCAACTCACTGTTAATTTAATTTATGAATCAGCTTGTGTTTGAGGACCTGAAAGCAGCTTTAGAGGAAGCACGAGCGGTATGTTAGACTGAATTTTAAGCTTCTGATCTTTACTTTCTGTTTTCCCCACTGAAACTAAATGTCTGTTTTAGTTTTGTTCTCCTTCTGCTATCCTACCTCAGTTGATTACTTCTTTCATATGATAATAGAAGGATTATCGTGCATGCTAGTATTTGTATGCAAGAGAAACTAAAGATTTTTTTTTTAATGCTAATGTAGAGTCTGGTATGGTATATGACTTGATCACTGTTTAGCTAACAGTAGCTGGAACTGGTTACCATGAGTGGGACCAGGATCTTGTCCTCAAACAATGTAAACATACATAGTTGTTCTATAACTTATGTAATTGTTCTGTGCTGTTCTCTGTGTTGTACCTTGTGTATCAAACACACCCTTAATCTGAAATGAAGGGGAAAGGGCTTCCATATCCCATTTTAAATTTAAATGCTGTTAACTTTATCTCCTCCATAACCCTTTTTAAAGCTGTTAGTCATACAAGGCAATTCCAGAATCCTGTTTCACTTATATTCATATTTGTATAAGTTGATATATTATTGAGTGGATAAATATATGCTATAATTTTAATCTCCTTTTTAATACATAAAGTATTTCTCACCTCTCACCCTCTTCTCCCTCTCACTCTGTCAACTTTTTGAAGTGCTGAAGTTAATTATACCAACTGGTTAATGCAACGAAGTCATATTCCATAGTTCTTCTCATGATCACTTATTTACAGTATAATTGTTACTGTAATTTATCCAAAATATCATATCATTTGCAGCTTTCTGTACTAGAGATCCACTGTTATTCCCTATTACTGATGGAACCTTGTTTTTTTTTTTTTTTTTTTTTTTTTTTTTGG
>PYAF01004983.1:131055-144227 GCA_007407185.1 Glycine tomentella | reverse complement strand
ACCCCAGCTGCTGTTGATCTCTTCAGGATACTTGGTGAGCAAGTACAAATTGTTCGGGATAATAGCACTGATCTCATGTTATACAGAATTGCCTTGGCAACCATTCAGGTAATATCAGATAAGACATAGATGTAGTGAAACTGATGCTTATTATAAATTTATCTTTTCAAAAAATAAACTCTAGGTAAATAAAGGCAAATTGGACAGAACTTGGAAGTTGGAAAGTAATTTTTTTTAGTGCAACACTATATTCAAGTTTCATCATTATTGGGAGGATATTACCAGAAATCCATGAAGTGCTCCTCATAGCACAATGTGTAGTGCTTACTCCTTATATCAGTAGCTTTGTATCCTAGGTTATACTATTTATTTTTACAGGTGATGATTGATTTTCAAGCAGCTGAAAAGAAGAGACTTGAAGAACCAGCTTCTGAAATTGGTCTGGAACCTTTATGTGCTATGGTAAGTGTAAGTTTTCTGTAAGTGTTGTGTTATTGTTTCAACTTAGGATTGTTTTCTGTTGACATGAGATGCAATGTAACATTGTATTTAGATTAACAACAATTTGCGCTGCTATGACCTTGCAATGGAGCTAAGTAATAGCACCATAGAAGCCCTTCCACAGAACTATGCTGAGCAGGTTTGTTGTTTTTCCTAATTTCATTAACTTGATAACTGTTGCTTTGTTGACATAGTCTTTTGGAACGGAAGTTCTTTATTTATTTTTTTGTTTGGAGACATCGGGTATATTCATTCTTGATGCATGTTGTGAATGATGAGAAAACATGTGAGTCATTTTCTTATCAGTCTGTCCCTCAAAAAAAAAAAAAAAACACTGAATTTTTAACAAAATTATTGAACAAAAATATGACTTACTTCTCAAGAGTTGCCTCTCAAGTTTAGGATTCTATCTTTTGGTGTCCATGCTCCCTTGGATGCACTTAGATGATGTGGTAGTGACTCCCCAATGTTGGCAGCCTCCCTCTCTTGCAGCTATCCAAATCATTATTATCCAAAATAGTTTTGGGTCCTTTTGAAACCATTTGAATAATTGATATAACAAAATATTATAAACGAGAGATTTTTATTGATGAAAGAAATGATGATGAGCCTAAGCTCTATGTCCGCCCCACCATTCTGCCATGGCAACTCTATAGCTGACATTTGCCAACACTAATAATAGCTGCCTAATTCAAAATATAAGTAATGGCTTCATCAACATATAATAATTGTGCTGTCATGTATCTGTAGAATCCAAAGACATTAGAGAACATGATTCCAAAACCATGGAATTACTAATGCTAGTTCTCCTTAATATTTGTGTCCTGAATGCAGTAGTTTTTCTTAGCGTTTGGAGATAAGTAGAATCTAGTAAGATCATGGAAGATTATGATTCACTAGTTTTCCAAAACTCAAAGTTCCAAGAAATGTTAGGGTCCTGAATGTTGTAAACAATAATTATGGGTTAACTATTTAGAGAAGAAAGATGATAGAGATAAGGGAAGGACTTTGAGAAAGGAGTGTTCCCCATGCTAATCTCCTCTTAGCAATCTAAACTAAACCAAATTGAAAGACACTATGGGTAATGGCGTAAATGAAGTGGATCCCTTGGAAATAAAGTTTTAGGAACTTACATGAGTACAGTAAACTTTGGGTTGAATTCCTACACATTCTATTGTAAAAAATATGTAATCTCAATTACCCAGTTCCATAAAGTTGCCTCAAATGAAAAGCAACATAGTCATTTAGCTGCCAAAACTATGCTTTTGGATCCTGAATTTTCGTAGACTCAAGCCTCCTAGTTAACAAAATTCTCTCTTCCCTGCTTGCACACACCAGACCAAAGCAAGTTTTTTAGAAGACAAACAGGTTTGTGTGTAAGAGTATTCTGACCACCTTGAGTGAAAGGTATCCTTCAACTTGAGGTCTTTCGGTATGTCAAAAACTACTAAACTCCAACAAGAAGAGTCAGGCATTGCAATATTTTGACTATCAATTGCCAATGCATATTCATCTACATTCAAAACAAGCCAAACTGCTATTGCAATAGATAACCACTGATGGATGATCAAAAACCAATTCATTTGCTTAATTATTTAAGTGCACCATTATGCTGCAGTTACTCCTTCCAGCATTGATCTATGTGCTGACTTTGGGGCCTGGTATTGGAAATTATGATTAATTAACCAATCATTTTCTTGACTTTATGTATTTGTGTTTTTGTTTCACTACAGGTTAATTTTGAAGATACCTGTAAGGGTTTTCTTGAGGTAGCTAAGGTATGAAAGAGTGTAGAATCTTTTATCTAATACTTTTCTGGTTTTTTTTTTTTTTTTTGTGTGTGTGTGTGTGTGTTGTTTTACTACTGCAACTGTTCAGCACAATATTGATGCTTTTAACTGACATTCATCTTCTCCAACTTCTACAAGCATTTCTTCTTAATGGAATTTTCTGAAATTATCTTTATAACATATTTGTATGTATCACTTTCCTCACAGTTTTTACTTTAATGATCTCAAGTAATGGAAAAAATCCAAGACTTACATTGGCTAGAAATAGTGTCAAGATAGAGTAAATAAGTGGAGGGCAACCCTCACCCTATGAGCTAGCTTTTGGGGTTGAGTTAGGCCCAAACCCATATTCTAAGATGGTATAAGAGTCTATCCTAGATTCATTCAAAGGGCCACCGTGTTGGGTATAGCTCATACTTTGCCTTCAGAAGATAATCCGCTCGTAGACGGGGGTTCCGCTCTTTCTGTTTAGGGTTTCTAAGCCTATATGTTTCCTTGTAATCTAAGTGCATTGTAATGAGTGTATGAGGAGAATATAGAGAAAAGTTGGACGTAGCCCACATTGGGTGAAGGGTAAACACAATGTGTTATTTTTCTTCCCTTTCTCTCTTTTTATTTTTCTCGATTGTTGTGTGCTTTCTCGGTACCAACACACCCACCATGTTATCCATGCACCAATCCATAAAGTGTTTGTCGTGAGGGGTGTATTGGAAAAATCCCAAGTCCCACATTGGCTAGAAATAGTGCCAAGATAGAGTATATAAGTGGAGGACCACCCTTATCCTATGAGCTAACTTTTTGGGTTGAATTAGGTCCAAACCCACATTCTAAGATTAAGTGTTTCCATGTGATACAAATCACGAGATCACATAATTATGGATGGAAACCTGTTAAATACAAATTGATTATGGATGGACTTGTCTAGCTGTTTAGAAATGATCAAGAGTTGTATGACAGATATGGCTTCTTCTGTATATATATCATAATCTTTTCTTCCTGGATTTTGTTTAAATATTTTTAGTATCTTGTAATTACACACTTTGTGAATAAAGTTGTAAATCACTATATGCCAATTATTGTGTAAAATGTTGTGAAGCCTGATCTAAATCCTAAATCAAGTTATGTGGCAAAGAAACCTCATAGGAGAGTGTCTCCAACCAAATGTACCAAATTGTTGCATACATTGCAACGAGCCTAAAAAAGGACTAAACTGTAGATAGATAATTTATTGTTGTTTAATTTAATTTCTTGTCCTAAAGAATTTAAAATAAGATCTATTACTTCGGTTTTGGTATGTTCAATGAAATCACCATTTTGATGAATATCTCTTGCTTTGGAAGAGATTTGACTTCTGATACATTGAATTTTCTTCTTGGTGATAGGAAGCTGTGCATCAAACTGTCAGTGTGATATTTGAAGATCCTGGCGTCCAGGAGTTGCTGGTGAAGCTATACCAGAAAGGTAAAATAATTTTTACCATCAACCTAGCTGGGTCTGTGTGGGTTTATGCTTATAACTTTTACTAGCGCCTGTATTTTGGTCAGATTTATAGAGGGATGAGTTTGTCTCTTAGCAGTATTCCTGATTTTTGAACTCTATACTTTTCTGCAATAAATTCATCTACTTATAGGAAATGCACATTGTCTTTAACTTCCAAGATATAATAGTCTGCTCTCTACTGTTAGGTGTTTAAAGCTTGTGGGATTCATAATACCAGTTCACAGTTCTTGTACTTTATACTTTCTGCTAAGTAATTGCTTTTTTGGGTTAGTGGGTACTACTGTATCCAGCATTATCCTGTACAATAGCTAAACTTCATTATATTAACAAGAAATTCACTATGTTTCCTTTATATCTAATCAATTGAATGTTTTTTTGTATTATTAAATTCGAAAGTTGAGTTCTCATTTTCTTTGTATTTATCAGAATGGAGTGAGGGGCAGGTTACTGAGTACTTGGTTGCAACATTTGGCGACTATTTTGGTGATGTAAAAATGTGAGTATATTTTCTTGTCTCAGTAATTTGAAATTTTTATTTTTCCATATGTGTATGCCATATTTCTTCTGCCAGCTTTCTCTGATATTTATTTATTTATTTATTTTTTGCTACTGAGGGTGTATTTTATGGTTTAACAGGGTTGTCAAACTTATTAATCTTGCCTTGAATTGGACAACGGAGATAGAAGTGTAAAAACACTAGATCATAACATTAGATGGAAAATCTCCACCACTACCACACACACACACACACAAGTGAGGGTGTATATTTTATATGAGAAAGAGAGTAATACAAGCAAGTATCAAGTGTAGACCATTTGATTTACATGAATGATTGAGATTAAAACAAAGTCATGTAACTATTTCAAGTGATAATGTAGTCTTTAAGTAAATTTTAATCTTGATTATCCAAATATGGTTATGTTCCAGCTTTGTTCTTCTCACTTAGAATTAAAAAAGGCCTTCTTGTTGTAGACATCCCTAACGTGCGTGTATGCGTGTGCGTGTGCGTGTGCATGTGTGCGTGTGCGTGCATGTGTGTGCGTGTGCGTGTGTGCGTGTGCGTGTGTGTGCGTGTGCGTGCGTGTGTGTGTGCGTGTGCATGTGTGTGTGTGCGTGTGTGCGCGTGTGCGGGCGTGCGCGTGTGCTGGCATGTGTGTGCGTGCGTGTGTGTGTGCGTGTGCGTGCGTGTGTGTGTGCGTGTGTGTGTGCGTGCGTGGTGTGAATTTGATGTTATGGTTGGTAATACTTGATTTTATTTCTCTCTTTTTTACAGTTTTCTCTTTTTTATTAATTGTGTGTGTGTGGTGTGAATTTGATGTTATGGTTGGTAATACTTGATTTTATATCTCTCTTTTTTACAGTTTTCTCTTTTTTATTAATTGCGTGCGTGCGTGCGTGCGTGGTGTGAATTTGATGTTATGGTTGGTAATACTTGATTTTATTTCTCTCTTTTTTACAGTTTTCTCTTTTTTATTAATCATAGCAGTTTAGCTATAAAATTTGCTGTCTGTGTATAACATCTGAAGTTTGTTTATGAAGTTGCTGGTGTGAATGTCTTCTATTGCATTTATTTGAAGTTTGATTGTTAAATATTTAGTTTGTTGAGAAAAGCTAAGTTTCAACCATCCATATATTCAAGGTACATTGAAGAACGATCTTTTAGGAGATTTGTTGAAGCCTGCCTGGAAGAAACAGTGGTTGTTTATGTTGATCGTCTTTTAACACAGGTTCTGATGTCAATAAAACAATTGTTGGCTTTTATTTATGTACTAAAATTGTGCATATTTTCTTCTAACTGCTTTGTATTTATTTGATTTAATTGTCTCACTGATATTTTAATTGCAGAAAAATTACATTAAGGAAGAAACTATTGAACGGATGAGGCTAGATGAGGAGGTTATCATGGACTTTTTTAGGGAACATATCAGTGTTTCTGTAAGTTACCTTTTAGACATTTTGTTACTGTTGCACTCTAACATCGATATTGTGCCAGTTCCAGATCTCTTAATGTTGGCACACACTGCCCAAGTTTCTTACTCTAATTTCCTTCATGTTGGATTAGAAAGTTGAAAACAGAGTGAGTGTACTTAGCGACTTGAGGGAGCTTGCTTCAGCAGAGAGCCTGGATACCTTTACACTCATCTATACAAATATACTCGAACATCAACCTGATTGCCCGGTAAAATTATGCCCAATCTAATCTCAATTTTTGCATTCACAAATGCATGTATGAGTTCTTTAAGCAGTTGAAATATTTTTTGTAGTGGGTTTCAAGTTATCACAGTTTATTCTTTTATGCTTAGAGAATTATCTCTTAAAATATTTTTATGATTCAAATTTTAATGCACGTGAAGATTTCTACCTTGAGTTATCCTGGTTGATGATTTTTTTTTTTTTTTTTTTTTTTTTTTTTTTTTTTTTTTTTTTTTTTTTTTTTTTTTTTGGCTGTTGTAGCCTGAAGTTGTCGAGAAACTTGTTGGTCTACGAGAAGGCATTCCTCGGAAGGATGCCAAGGAGGTATGCTAAATTTAATGTGTATTTTGCTTAACTCTGAATTCAAGAAATATCTTCGAAGATAAGAATATGAGTAGAGCATTTATTTGGTTTTGTTAATTCTGTTGTGATCAAGTTAACTGCAGTAGTTTGTTATTAATGTTGTTTTTAGTGAAAGAAAATTTTTCAGAGAAGATATTCCCAAACCTATAAATTAACAATTTAACATGGTTTGTACTTTACTAGTGGATCTATTTTTGCAAGATGTTGTACAATGTAGTCACAACATCTAAGAGGGCTTTTACATATTAATCAAAGTTGTTTAAAAAAAAGAACTACATACCCTATTGCCTGGAGGTTCCATGGTATGCACAGGTAAGGGGGAGGATATGTATGCTGTCTTACCCTTACATATATAAAGAGTTTGTTTTCGAATTTGAACCTATGACCAACAGCTCACCAAAACACAATTTTACTGTTGTGTCAGGGCTCATCCTCATTAATCAAAGTTGTTTCATTAAGAAAAAATATTTTATGGTGCCTGGATAAATTAATTATTGATTTTGTAATTGACAAAGTTGTTTTTGTTAATAAGGTCATTCAAGAGTGCAAAGAGATATATGAGAATTCACTTATTGATGGAAGACCTTCAAAGGCAGGTTTTGTTTTTCGACGTGTGAAGTGCTTAACAGCAACCAAGGGAGGGCTTTGGCGTAAACTCACTTGAAGTATGATTCCATTTAGTTATTCATATATCTTGTTTTGCCTGTTAAATTATTTGTTCCTTGTGCACAATTCCCAACTGCTATGCTGTCAATTGACAAGTGTTGTAAAATTCATTTATACAATTTCCTTAGTTCATGATACCCTCAGTTTATTTCAGCTCCCGTTCTCAGTTTTACCATGAACCAAATGTGCTGTCAACATTTTCAAGATTACCTACCTCTCTGGGTGGTTGTATTCAAAAGAATCAAAACTGTTAATCTTGTTTGCTTAACGTTGAAATATGCTATGTAATGACGTGTTACTAAATTATGTAATCAAATATGTTAAATATAGTTTTTTAAAAATACTGATCATGATTTTAAATTGTGACTGCTGACGTGTAGGAACAAGGTCCAAAGAATAGTGCAATTTTTTTTTTGTTGAAATGCCCGAAAATGCCTCTGTAGTTAGTATTACATGTACACATACCATGATGAAACCTTTGGAAGCATGGAATTTTTTCATCAGAATTAAATGAATTTAGCTTGTGTTTGGATAAAGCATTCTAAGAGCAATGTACTTTTTTTTAGGGTACTTCAATTGCTTCACAATAAAAACCTGTTTGGATACTTTTCTGCATTTTCAAATATTTTGCAACTTTTTAGTCCTTTATTAAAATGGGAAATTTAGAATTCTATTAATATTGGTGGAACTAAATTCTTTGTTCTCACAGGTCGTCATTCTCATACCCAACCTGCCACAGAATGTACTCTCCTCAATCTCTTCTTAAAATACGAATTAGCTGGGTTGTACCTTATGTTGCAAGTAAAGGAGAAGCTAACTTATGACACTATTATCACCCTCCAAGAAAATGCAAGAATCATAAAATGTTAGTAACTCTTCCAAAAAATTTAAACCTATTATTTAATATTAAAATGCATGTTTATTTATCACTTGACTCAATAAAATGCACGTTTATTTATCACTTGACTCACTCTCAAATATTCAGTGCTGATATGTGAGTATTGTAAATCTTGAGGTACCGAATTTGCTTTTACAAAAAAAAAAAAAAAAAAAAAACTGTTGGATTAAAAATTATGAATTTATTTATGCATTCACTGGTTCAATAGCCAGTTTAACCATATATATATATATATACACACATGTATTAGTAGGAAACAAAAGTTTAATCCCACATTCACCGGGAAGATTTACAATGGATCATACTTCAAATATCCTTTACAAATTGTAGACAATAACAAATAGTTAAAATACTTGCACGAGTATTGTCAGACATGACTTTATTAAACACATAAGTTGCTCCGTCACAACAAGTAGTATGCTTGAAGTCGAATTCTGCCGCAGCCAAATAAGGCACACACTAGTCAAGTAATATTTCATACGGCTTGCATGCCGGAAGTTGTTGAGATGTAGTGAATGTTGTTGCAACCAAACCAAAAGCCATAACAAATATGACAAGAGTCACAACTTTCTTCTGCTCCATCTTATCTTGAATATGTATGTAACTTGTTTATTATGAAATTTTGATCCACCATTCATATATAGCATAACATTACTTATATATATATATATATATAGACTTAATATGTTTACAAAAATAATTACTACACAATATATTAGTAAATAAAAAGTAATAAATACAAAGTTTAATACCTAAATATGTATACATGTAACTAATTTAGTTAAATGAATGTTAACGTAATTAATTTATAATACCTAAATATACATACGTATATGTTAATATTTATACATATTTAATATATTATGTTAATATTTTGAATATGTTAATACATACATACATACAAAAAAATCCAAATGTATGTTAACATAGTATTAATTTAGTCAAAAATTAATTTCAAATATTATGTTTAGAAGCAAATAATACCTTTTTATATATTTATCAGATATCTAAATTATTGTTTCATTTACTTTTTCATTATATAAAATTACATGCAGAAATAATGGAAAAAGGGGAAATGTATATGTGGATTAGCGTAAGGTTCTTAATTATTTAATTTCAATATGTATATACTATTAAAGATAGAAAAATATTCAAAGAAATAAATTAGTAATTAAATTTATACTTACAAATATTAATTATTTAAAATATTTTACAGTGTTAAAACATTAAACTTTAAAATCATTATAAATACTTTTGAAACTAAAAATAGTTGAAGTTAAATTAGTAATTATAAGATCATATTATTAATAAATAATTTCTTAAAGTATGATTCATATATCTAATATTTTTAAACTGAGTAGATAAATTTATTTTTATATTGTTACATACTAATTAAAAAATGTATTCCTATTATAAAAGAAAAAGAAAAATCATTCCATGTATCGATCGTATGGGATACACATACTAATTAGATATTATGTTATGGAGCATACTCCTCTATAGTGCACCATATCCTAATCTTTAAGGGATAAAGTATAAATATCCTAATATTTTATATTTATTAATGATTACAATTATGACATCTTATTTATATTGTCACATCATAATTATTTTTAAAAAATATCATTAAAATTTATTTTTTTAAAAAAAAGTATTGGATACCCACCACACTTCACCTCTCCACTTTTCACCCAAGTCGTCTCATTCATTCTCCTTATGAGATGGATACGATAATCATAAATGTTATGTGCATGAATTCACCGAAGGGAAAGGAAATTTTGACTGGTATTTTTATTTTTCTGAATATTTTACTGGTATTGTGCCTTGGAATTCATTCATAAATATATGCACAGCAGGGAGATTAATTCAAATATTAATAATTAATAATTGGGTATTATTCAAATAAAATGAAAAGGAGAACACTCCTCCCAGCGAAAGCATCCCAACGAAAGCAAAATTATCGAGAGATGGATGAAGAGTTAGATCATTCACGTGAAGATCACTTTTGCCTATCTGTAAATGATGCAGGAAAACAATTTTTTTTTTAAATTTAAATTTATATTATATTATATTATATTATATTATATATATATATATATATATATATATATATATATATATATATATCCTGTTTCTGGCAGGATTTTGCAAGGATTACATGAAGTTTGGAAACTAGGTCCTAAAAACAAGTTTTTGAAATGCCTTAGTATGACATATCTACATACAATCATGATGCACTTTAGAAGATCGATACATAACTCTTCCAAAATATTTAACTTAACCATGATTAGTTTACATGGCATGAATTTATTTATGCTTTTCCAGCGGTTCAATAACCCAATCTAACCAATTATACATAAATCATTCTATTGTTTTGGTACAAGGGCTGGTGGAGTAGTAGGCCAAAATACACATATGCTAATAGGAAAATTAATTTTAAGCCCGCATACTCCGGGAAGTTTTATAATTTTATATGGATCATACTTCAATGATTTTGTAGCAAACTGAAAACAATCACACATATTTAATATACCTTTACCGGTTTTGTCAAGCATGGCAAGATTAAACGCATAATATGATCCGAAACAACAATTGTCACTTGGATGGAGCTCAGGTCCTGGAGCAGTCAACTCAGGCTTGCAAGTGTCAATTACTGCTTCATACCCATTACATACTGCAGGAAGTTTTTGATGAGATGCAATAGTAAATGTTGTTGTTGTCAAACCATAAGCCATAATAAATATGACCAGAGCCGAAATTGTCTTCTGTTCCATCTTATCTTCAATCTTGAATATGTGTGAAACTTTCTTTTCAATATTATGAAGTTTTGATCAACCATTCATAGCATGCATGGCATTACTTATACACGTATTTAATATTCAATTTTAGAATAATAATTATAAATCCTTGCACAATATCGCTCCATTTCCTTTGTATGGTAAACATTAAATGTGAAATGATATATTAAAATATTTTAAACTGAATTATTAGTTTAGGTTTTTATTTTGAACTAAATGGTTTAATTTTTTTTCAACAGTATTTAACGCTGAAAAGGCTTTAATATTTTGTAACAGAAACTTCAATTCGTTTTCATAGAATTTAATAGCTTTAAATTTATCATTATTAGTGATTTGAATTGGCGCCTTTAATATACACTTTCAGTTTTTCTTTCGGGAGAAAAATAATTATTATATCACTTTTTGTTTTTGCTGAATTATTACAACATTTAATATATATATATATATATATATATAATCAAATTATAGCATTAATTCTATAAAAGTTACACCATATTTAAGTTGTTAATGTATAATGATCTCACAACTTTTAATATCTTAATAATTATAAAACTGACATATTTTTTTATAGTTAATTAGTTAATTTAAATTTAAAATTAATTAATTTATTATTACAAAAAAATATGCCAAACTTACTATATGTATATATCAAGATATTAAAAGTTGTAAGATCATTTTGTAATAATGATCATTAGATTTAGTGTTACTTTTATATAATTAGATTGATGTAATTTGATCTATATATATATATATATATATATATATTATTTTAAGTATGTTAATATTTATTGTATGAAAAATATATTAAATAATAAATTATATAATTTATTTATTAAAAAATCGTTGACCAAGTATTTTTCTTCTAGGCTGCAATCAATTTGTCCCATTGACCATGACAGCGAAAATCTAAAGTTAGGAGAGAATCACAAGCTTATTTGGACAGCAACGTATTTGAAGGATAGCAAACAAAACCCTCATGATCTATGACAAAAAATTGAACAAGTGAAGAAGGCTCATTCTGCAAAAACTTTTTTGTAGGCACATAACTATTCCAAACATTTAACCCTTTTATTTTTAATATTAAAACACATTTAATTATGAGCTGTCTCAATCTCAGTTAAGCAATCAAAGCAATTATACATTAAGTGATTGGATCTATTGTTTTGGTAGAAGCTGGGTCGGAGGGACAGTTGGCCAAAATACACACATGCTAATAGGAAAGGAAATCTGAAGGCCACATGCATCGGGAAGTCTGATAATTTTATATGGATCATACTTCAACGATTTTGTAGCAAACTGGAAACAATTACAAATATTTATTATACCTTTACCGGTTTTGTCAGCCATGGCAAGATTAAACGCATAATATGATTTGAAACAACAATCGTTAGTTGGATTGAACTTGGATCCTGAAATAGTCAAATCAGGCTTACAAGTGTCTATTAATGGTTCATATCCATCGCATGCTACAGGAAGATGTTGAGATGCAGTAGGAAATGTTGTTGTCGCCAAACCATAAGCCATAACAAACATAACAAGAGCCCAAACTTTCCTCTGTTCCATCTTATCTTTAATATGTATGCAACTTTTTTCAATACTATGAAGTTTTGATCAACCATTCATAGCATAGCATTATTTATAGACTTAATATTGAGTTTTAAAATAACTCTCTCTCTCTCTCTCTCTATATATATATATATATAGGTATATGTATATACTTAATATAGTGAGAGAGATAAAAAAAAATTGGTAACGAATTATTATTTAAAAAGATAGTTTATAGAAACATGTTTTAAAATAGGAAAGTCCAAATGTGTGTTAACATAATAATAATTTAATCAATATTAATTAAAATATGAATCTAGGCAAAAATTAATTTATTATACTTTTAAATAGAAAAGTTAGGAGTGGTTAAGAATTAGAACGAACTTTCATCTTTTGATGGGTGTGAGTTCGAATCTCCTTGACGTCAATTTCTTTACTTGATGGATAACCCTTCCTTAAGAAAATCCTCCAATCCCTATGAACTAGTTGAGTAGTTACAAATTTGGATGATAGTAATACTAATTTAGTCTAGTATTAAAAATATATTAATTTCAAACATTAATTTAGTCAAGTATTAATTAAAATATTAATATTTAAAACTAACCATTGACTAGATTGATATTTTGAATAAATTAATCTTTGATATTAATAATTGACTAGATTAATCTTTTGAATAAATTAATTTCAAAGATTATATTGAAAGTCTAATAGTAGAAAGTTCAAATGTATGTTAACTTTTCTATTAAAATTTCTCTAAAAAAATATTTTCTATTTAAAAATATAATAAGTTAATCTTTCAAATTAATATTTGACTAGATTCATATTTTAATTAATGGTTAAGTAAATTATTATTATGGTAGCATACATTTAAACTTTCCTATTTTAAAACATGTTTTTATAAACTGTCTTTTTAAATTC
>PYAF01004983.1:108939-127596 GCA_007407185.1 Glycine tomentella | reverse complement strand
AGATATATTATTGATCTCGTGCAGATTATGACCAAGAATTGACAAAGCTTCCTCAATTAACCACAGGTCAGTGAAAGCATAAATAGCCCATTACCAAAGGTGAAAGGTACACACATATTCGGACTCTCTCTTTTCCTTTCACACAAGCACACACTGCACACCACTTGTGTTGTGTTGTTTTTCTGTGATCTTCATCTTCCTCTGGGTGCTTCAAACTTCATACGCATCTAGAGAGAGAGAGAGTATTGATCCTACATTGAGTCCCAATTTTTATAACTGAACATCCGTTTTTCTGGAACGTTAACTTAGTTTGATCAAACTTGTCCCCACAAATTTTAGCATCTGAACTCAAAGTGCTTACATTTTTAAACTCGTGTAGAAAGATTGGAATGCAATGAAGCTGACAATTACTAAATATTAATTATTGATTCGAATGAAAACGAGTTTCGAGGAGCCACCGAACAGCAGGATCTTCAATGAACTTGCAGGATGGGGCAGTATGTATATCAGTCAGAGTCAAGTCAGCAGAGCACTTTTTGTTGTGGAATTTGCTACCCAGCATCACACGAACTCGGCCCGGCACCACAACCTCTTCTCGGCTGGGAGCTTCTTCAACCCACCACAACAATGGGGAATTACTGGATTCAACCCTCAACAACCAAAACACAGTAAAATGCGGCGGAAACACAGAAACAGTAAACGCGAGAGAAGATAAGGAGAGAAACAACACACAATAAAACTTAATGTGGGAGAAAACCTCCGAGAGGAAAAATCCACGGGACCAAGTCCAGAAACAATCCACTATTCAAAAATAATGGTTACAAAACGCTCAACGACCACTTGTCGGAGCCACTCGACTTTGCTTACAACAGAAGTGGAAACTCTCAACAGGAAACTCTCACAGCTCTCGGAGACACTCTCGACGGCTCAATACCGGTGAAAAACACCTACTCTCGGAGACATAATCTTTTGGAATTCCTTTGTACAAAATCATGTCTTTGGACATTCATTTTACTCACTGGAAAAGGTTGAGGTAATTTGGAAGGAAGTTTCCACATGAGAGTGGTTGGCACGTCCATGGATCACTATTATATATATAGCTAGCAGGTCCCATGGCTTTACTTTATCTCTTGACTGAATTTCAAATTAGTCACAATATCTTTCTTTAATGAACTAGAAGATTAAGAAAAAAAAACATAATCTTTTGGAATTCCTTTGTACAAAACCGTGTCTTTGGACATTCATTTTACTCACTGGAAAAAGTTGAGGTAATTTGGAAGGAAGTTTCCACATGAGAGTGGTTGGCACGTCCATTGATCACTATTATATATATAGCTAGCAGGTCCCATGGCTTTACTTTATTTCTTGACTGAATTTCAAATTAGTCACAATATCTTTCTTTAATGAACTAGAAGATTAAGAAAAAAAAAACATAATCTTTTGGTGAATTCCTTTGTACAAAACCGTGTCTTTGGACATTCATTTTACTCACTGGAAAAGGTTGAGGTAATTTAGAAGGAAGTTTCCACATGAGAGTGGTTGGCACGTCCATTGATCACTATTATATATATAGCTAGCAGGTCCCATGGCCAGCGGCATTATAAAAAAGTTTATCAGTAATTCTAGGCATTTGAAGCTTAATCGGTCAAATATGGAAAACTGTGTTTGCATTTTATTAGATTTACCTGATTCATAATAATAGTTTGCGTAAAATGAATAATCTAACAATAAATAGAAGTGAAATTTGATACTTGGTATATAATTCGGCTTTATATCCTTAGTTCAGGAGAGAAGAAAAATTAAATTGAAAGTACGAGTTGCAAAGAATAGGTAAAAGGAAAGGATCAAGTGTATAATTAATACCTTAAAAAAAGTGTATAATTAATGTATCTAAGTGAATTTAATAGGATTAGGTTTTTTGACTAAATCTAAAAACTTAACCTAGAAATGAGAAAATATTATTAAGCTGAATAAAGTTAGTTCATGATAATTATACTTTAAATATAGAATTAGGCAAAAAAAAAACAATAGTAATAATTTCTATATCTTTGAGTAGATAGTACTCGGCACATCTTGAAATTAAGATTATATTCATGTTGGATATGTATATGTTTATAAAAATTTCATAGGTAGAGATACTTATTATATACAGAAATAAATTACTCACCAAACTACTATAAATTACTTTGTATTCATTCATTAGGATTCTAAAGGTTACTGAGTAAGAGGTGCTTTTGTAGATAGTCAGAAGCAAAACAGATGATGCAAAATGGATGATGGTTACTTAATAATTACCTGTCAGTCCATAGTAATATCTCAGTTCAGTCTAATCAGCCACTAAGATTGGGTTCAGAAGATCTTGATTGTATTGAATCGAGTGTAACTTTCCATTAGCATCTAGTTGTGATTCACGTTGTCATCTTTGAGCAAAGCTCCTACTAATTTCATCATAATACTACATTTAAAGTAAACTAATATAAGAAATACTGATATGTTATATCATATCATGTATATTGGATAATATTCTTCGGATTCCTAACCTGATCCTTAAGGTGAATTGTTGAGCATGTCAGTTGATTTTCTCTTAAACACCATCATTACCTTAGCCATATTATTCAAAGTCCTCTCATCCTTATCCATGATTTCTAAATTCCATATATAATATAGTAAGTTACTAATTTTAAATGTTCAATCATAAATAAAGACATACATATACCATGTTGTTGTGTGTCACTATTAAGCTGTTGATGTTTTATTGTGTTAACTTTGTTAATGTTCATAAAATTACAATGATAGTGATTTAAAACCAGAAAGAAAATGGGTAAAGTAAATTGATGAATAGTATAATCAATTTTAACTAAAATAATCATTAAATTCATGAACTAATCTACATTGATGCTACTATTTTATTTTTATCTACTTAATCCCTTTAAAAATCTAACCTTGAATGAATAAATTACACTGATGTTCCTCACTATCGGAGGAAAAATCAGATTGGGGCAATAAGCTTCTATTTTTACAAGTAGCAAAGAATGTTTTGATGCTTGTGGTTGAGTCCAATCCTTGGAATGCAAATGATTTTGGGATTTCATGACGGAACTTGAAGTTTGGATGATGAAATCCCTGTTCCACCCGTGAGACATGTTTCCTTTGCTGTCGAGACAAGTGTTGTGGCCCATCCTCAACCGCCTCCACGGCATGGTGGATCTCCTCCCCCTCTTTGTCAGTGCCACCTCTTCATCGAATGACAATCTCAAGTGGTAATGTGTCTACTTCTACGAGAACAAAGGCTGGATGAAATGTTTCACAACAAAGGAGCAAGTGGACGAGGTCAATTACACCACCGGATTGGGGTATTTTGGGTTTAGATTTGGACGAAGATGATGGTTTATGGGGTGGATTTGGTTGTGGTGGTGGTGGTGGCGGAGGTGTGGAAGAAGAACGAGTATGAGAGAAAGAGAAAGGGAAAGAAAAACAAAACTACACGTGTCCCAATTTTAGTAAGCATGCATTTGACATTTTTGCTAGACGAAAAAAAAGAGAAAGAAAGGTACTTGACACCAATGATAACTTATCATTCCACAACATTAGTTTTTGAAAACATTCACAATATTAATTTTTGAAAAAATTGATGTTAACATGACATTGCTTTACCTGCAAGGACAGTCATTACGTATATCTGAAGATAAAAAACCACTATATCCGTGGTAGTATTTTCCAGTGATATAGATAACTGAACACTTTGATGCTTTGGAGAGAAACAATTTGTGGAAAGCTTCAACAAAGTTACACAGGTCACTATTTTCCAAATGTCAGTTTTACGTTACTGAATGAATAATTTGTAAATAATGTATTCTTATGAATATTATGTTGCTTATATATGCTAAAGTTAATATAAATTTTTTAGCATAACAGCTGGCAGTATGTATGTCAGTCAGAGTCAAGTCAGCGGTGCAGTTTCTCATATACATACCACACATCTTTCTTCTATCTTTCCACAAATATGGCCCCCAAACAACAACCATTTCAGAATTCCTCTGTACAAAACTGTGTCTTTGGACACTGGAAAAGGTTGAAAGGTAATTTGAAAGGAAGTTTCCACATGAGGGTGTTGGGCACGCCGTTGTTATATTATATATACCAAGTCCCATGGCCAATAGCATAATTATAACAAAATTATATGTAATTGGAAACATTTGATTATGAATCAATCGTGTATGGCAAACTGTGTTTGCAGTTTATTAATGATGACCCTTTATATCATGTTGCTACCATCTGTTATTGTTACCAGCATGACACATTCTTCTAATTCCTCAACCATAAATGAGGAACGACAGGCTTTGCTCCAAACCGGTTGGTGGAATGATTACCTAAATATCTCAGACCATTGTGCTTGGGAGGGTATCATTTGTAATGAAGCTGGAAGTGTTACTTCGATTCACCGAACGGGTTGGAAGATTCCTCCATCTGAAGAATCGCGGCTGCTATATGGAAAGGGTCTTATGGGAAGCATCCCTAAAGAAATAAGCACACTTACAAATCTTGCCTCTCTTTATCTAACCCATAATCATCTTCAAGGTAAACTGACTGCTGCCTAAAACACTTTTTCAACTGATAATTCTTTTGGTTGCACTATAATTCTAATTTCTGTCAATCCGATAATCTAATACATCTCCACCTTGTTTTCTTATCAAATTGCAGGATCAATACCAGTAGAACTAGGGAATTTGACACAATTAGTGCATTTGTCTCTTCATAATAATTCACTAACGGGTTCAATCCCTTCTACTTTGGGTCAATTGGTCAATTTGACAACTCTCGCTCTATCTTTCAACCAACTTGAAGGTGCCATACCAGCAGAACTGGGGAATTTAACACAACTGACTAAATTATATCTCTCCAACAATTTAATCGCCGGCTCAATTCCCCCTACATTGAGTCAATTGGTTAATTTGACGCATCTCTTCCTGGATTTTAACCAAATAGAAGGTCTCATACCTTCTACTTTGGGTCAATTACAGAATTTGACTATTCTCTTTCTTGATTCTAATCGTATTCAAGGTCCTATACCAGAAGAATTTGGAAATTTAAAATCTCTACATATATTATATCTGTCAAACAATTTACTCACCAGTTCAATTCCCCCTACATTGGGTCGATTGGAGAATTTGACGCATCTCTTCCTTGATTCTAACCAAATAGAAGGTCTCATACCCCTAGAGCTAGCGAATTTGTCCAATTTAGACACTTTACATCTTTCACAAAATAAGATCTCCGGTTTAATACCTCCAAAACTATTTCAAATGGGCAAAATGCATTCTTTAAATCTCTCATCAAATCTGTTAAGTGGCTCAATCCCATTAGAGACTCTGAAATGTCCCTCTATTGCAACAGTTGATTTAAGTTACAACTTGTTAAATGGAAGCATACCTTCTCAAATTGGTTGTGTCAATAACATTGACCTTAGCCACAATTTTCTTACAGGTGAGATTCCATCTCGTTTGGGAAGGAATTCCATACTAGATAAGTTGGATCTTAGTTATAATAATCTCACAGGTAAACTGTACAGGGAACTTGCTACTCTATCATATATAAACCTTTCATACAATTCTTTTGACTTTTCACAAGACCTTGACTTGAAGGCACACATACCAGATTATTGTTCTTTCCCAAGAAGCTCACTAATCAGTCACAACCCACCAAATTTTACATCTTGTTATCCTTCCCCCCAAACAAATTCTCCAACTAGTAAAGCTAAGCCTATCACTGTAATTGTTCTTCCTATCATCGGTATCATTCTTTTTGTAATTCTTTTAGCATTATATTTCACAAGATGCTTGTCTAAAACCAAATTTGAAGGAGGATTAGCAAAGAATGGAGACTTGTTTTCTGTATGGAACTATGATGGCAAAGTTGCATTTGAAGACATCATTGAAGCAACTGAAGACTTTCACATCAAATACTGCATTGGGACTGGTGCATATGGCAGTGTCTATAGAGTTCAATTGCCGACTGGCAAAATTGTTGCAGTGAAGAAACTTCACCAAATGGAAGCTCAAAATCCATCTTTTGACAAAAGTTTCCGCAATGAGGTCAAGATGCTGACCGAAATATGCCATAGAAACATTGTAAAGCTTCATGGTTTTTGCCTACACAATCGGTGTATGTTTCTAGTCTATCAATACATGGAAAGTGGTAGCTTATTTTATGCCTTGAATAATGATGTGGAAGCTAAGGAGTTGAATTGGAGCAAGAGGGTGAACATCATTAAAGGAATGGCAGATGCTTTGTCCTACATGCATCATGATTGTACACCACCCATTATTCATCGAGATGTAACAAGTAGCAATGTTTTATTGAACTCACACTTGCAGGCTTTTGTCTCAGACTTCGGCACAGCTAGACTCCTTGATCCTGATTCTTCAAATCAAACCTTAGTAGTTGGCACATACGGATATATTGCCCCAGGTGAGATATTTTTTAAAATAAAGAGGAAATTATATTTATGATTTTCTTTAATTTATTGAAGGATAAATAGTCAAATTTGCCTCTGAAAGTATGATACGATGACAAATTAGTCTCCAAAAGATCAAAACTTCAAATTTAGTTCTTGAATGTGTAAAAAGTGTGCAAATTAGTCCTGGAGGCACTTTTTGCACATTCAGAAACTAAATTTGTCATATTTTATGCATGTTCAGATATTAAATTTATATTTTTCATAAACTAATTAGTCAGCGCCTCACTTTCAGGACGAATTTGACTATTTACCTTTGATTTAATGTTATAGTATTGAGATAACTTTCTTGATTTCTTTTTGTCTACTACAGAGCTTGCTTACACATTGACTGTATCAGAAAAATGTGATGTTTTTAGTTTCGGGGTTGTAGCATTAGAAACATTAATGGGAAGACATCCAGGAGAGTTCATCTCGTCTTTATCAAATTCATCAACTCAAAACATATTACTGAAGGACCTCTTGGATTCACGTCTTCCTCTTCCTGTGTTTCCAAAAGAGGCTCAAGATATAATGCTTGTGGTAGCACTAGCATTGGCTTGCTTGTGTTCCCAACCAAAGTCTAGACCATCAATGCAACAAGTGGCTCAAGAACTCTGTGCTTCCAAACTACCCCCACCGTTGCCTTTATATAAAATTTCAATTGCTCAGTTGATGACTCCAGATATATTATCGTCTTTCATTTGAGTATCAACACAGAAATCTTGCGTGCAACAACTCAGGAAAGTAATATTTTGGTTAAAATATGTTTTAGGTCCATGATAAATTACAAATTTTTGTTTTAGGTTCCTAATAAATGTTTTTGTAGCATTGGATTCATGATATATCAAAAACTTTTGTTTTGAGACTCTGTCATCAATTAAGTGATGATGTGATATGTTATGAGCAAATCTTTTCAATATAATCAGTAGCTGAGAGGATGTGACACCCTATGAACACATCTTCCCAATATAATCAACTTATAATTTAACCTTCTCATGAGATAAAGCTCGTCCAACATTAATGTCACTGTATATTTCTCCATATATGAAACTTTCATGTTGTTCCTGTATGATGCTACGAATCATACTTGCCCAAATCGCATGTACAAATCCTTGAAGTAACATGGAACTAGTCTAAAACATAGAACGCCATAGATACCAAACTAAATGATGCATCATAATTGATTCTTCAGAAATCCTCTTGGATGGAAGGGGTTTTAATACCAATTGTTAAAAGTTTGACTGATCTAATTGTTACATTTGTTTTGAGAAAGAACAAAAGGTTTTGATGATGATTTGGTGCCATTTTGTGTCACGATTTTGCAAATACAGCAGAGGACATCTCTGCTGCTGCATAATTCACCTATTGCATAATTTTAATGGATAAAACACGTTTTAGGCTTTAGCAAAGTTATATTAAAGTTGGAGAAAGTTTGAGCAAGGTTTGCTGAAGTTTTGTATTGTCTTGAAAATGTTTATGGAAAATGAAGAATAAATCATGTAATCTTGTGTGTTTGGGTGTTTATGGGTAATATTGAAATGGCTTGGGAAATAATATATGACTATGAACTTATACTTGTTGAGAATTGACTATGAACCAAATGGCTTGGGAAATAATACAGTAAGTGGTGCAACTATAAGTTGTTGCCGGAGCTATGATATCTGATATTCAAGAATATGCTATATATGATGCCAGTTAGAATTTTGTGAAAGTTTATTTTGAATTGAACATGCCTAGAGTGGTGAACGTAAGTTAATTAGATTTACCTGATCCATAATAGTTTGCCTAAAGTGAATAATCTAACAATAAATAGAATTGAAATTTGATACTTTGGTATATAATTCGGCTTTATATCCATAGTTTAGGAGAGAAGAAAATTTAAATTGAATGTACGAGTTGCAAATGGGTAAAAGGAAAGGATTAAGTGTATAATCAATACCTTAAAAAAAGTGTATAATTAATGTCACTAAGTGAATTGAATAGGATTAGGTTTCTTGACTAAATCTAAAAACTTAACCTAGAAATGAGAAAATATTAGTGAGGTGAATAAAGTTAGTTCATGATTTATAATTATACTCGAAATTAAATGATAGAATTAGGCAAAAAAACAATAGTAAGAAAAATAAGAGAGAAAAGTGCGTTAGTTATAATTTGACTTCTAAAAATAAATTAACTAGAGAAATACGTTTTGATAAGGTAAAATTATGAAGGTAGTTGATCATATGTACTAGCTAGTAATTATTACTGTGCTATTAATTCCTTGATGTAATTTTGGTTGTAATGAGTTGAATTGAAAGTGGATTATATTTTCATTGTTATCCCACTTTGAAGCAAAGAATGGTGAATTGAGATATAAAATGCCATATTGAAATGAAGATTGGTGAGTGGTCAAGTGGAAGGTATTGAATGGTAGACCAAGAAGATTTCCTTTTGTTGTGGCCACGTGATTCTTATTATAGAAGTTGAGATGATGAGAACTCTTGGATTTGAATTGAACTATGTACGTGGAGTCTCGGTAAGGCTATATATGTATATGGAGTCTCGTTAATTAAGCGACGTAGATGTACATGGAGCCGCATTAAGGTTGTATATGAATACGTGGAGCTGCGTTAAAAGCCGATGTAGTATGCCATTGATAGATGCTTCTAGTGTCAACTCTAAAGCAATATAATAGACACCACATTTTTTAGGCAATTTTGCATTAAGGCATATAATTAAGAAAAATTATGAATAAACATACCATATGTTATTTAACCAATCCACTAAAAGATATTTAACCGAGTCCCCGTGGGTCAATATATCCTTATGAGAGCACAATTTGTGACTTTTAGCTAGTCTATAAAATCAACCATATTATGACAGCACAATTAGAAATGCATTCAAGAACGTTTAACTTAGTTTGATCAAACTCTGTCCCCGCAAATTTTAGCTTCTGAACTCAAAGTGCTTACATTTTTAAACTCGTGTAGAAAGATTGGAATGCAATGAAGCTGACAATTATTAAATATTAATTATTGATTGGAATAAAAACGAGTTTCGAGGAGCCACCGAACAGCAGGATCTTCAATGAACTTGCAGGATGGGGCAGTATGTATATCAGTCAGAGTCAAGTCGGCAGTGCAGTTTCTCAGAGAGATATTCCACATGCAATACACATCACACACCTTGCTTCTATTTTTCCACAGATATGGCTCCCAAACAACAATTATTTAAAGAAGTCATCCAATACAACAAAATAAATGATTAATATTTTAAAATTAAGGTTGAATCATCTAAATATTATTTAAATTTAATTATTGGTGAAAATAATTCTTGACAAGATTTTACCTACTTTTGATTGAATTCCAAATTAATCAATGTCTCTTTGTCTGATGTATCGAAGGACTAAAAGAAAAACATAATCTTTTTTGAATTCCTTTGTACAAGACCGTGTCTCTGAACATTCATTTTACTCACTGGAAAAGGTTGAAAGGTAATTTGGAAGGAAGTTTCCACATGAGAGTATTTGGCACGTCCATTGATCACTATTATATATATAGCTAGCAAGTCCCATGGCCAACAGCATTATAAAAAAGTTTATCAGTAATTGTAGCCATTTGAAGCTTAATCAGTCAAATATGGAAAATTGTGTTTTCATTTTATTAGATTTACCTGATTCACAATAGTTTGCCTAATGTGAATAATCTAACAATAAATAGAAGTGAAAAATTTGATACTTTGGTATATAATTCGGCTTGATATCCATAGTTTAGGAGGAAGAAAATTTAAATTGAATGTACGAGTTGCGAAGAATGGGTAAAAGGAAAGGATCAAGTGTATAATTAATACCTTAAAAAAGTGTATAATTAATGTCTCTAAGTGAATTTAATTGGATTAGGTTTCTTGACTAAATCAAAGAATTTCACCTAGAAATGAGAAAATATTAGTAATGTGAATAAAGTTAGTTCATGATTTGTAATTATACTCAAAATTAAATGATAGAATTAGGAAAAAAAAACAATAGTAATAATTTCTCTCTGCATTATGTGTTTCTGTGTGTAAACATTTTGAATTTCTAAAGCTTAATACATAAACATTACAATCATATGTGATTAACAGGAAATTAAGAGGTTAGGAGCCATGCATTTTACCCTTTTGGTTGGACATATCAGACAGTTTTAAGTCTGTCGGTGATTTCTAATAGAATATTCGCCAAAACCATCCTATATACTTAAGAAAACCTTGAGATTTCAGAGTTACAATATACTTTGTCTTCAACTGATTGTAAGGATTATGAGCAGTGATAACGGTAATGTGACAAATATTTCCAAACAATATGGGTAGTACAACTATTGATAATAAGTTCCAGCTACACTAAATCTTGATGACTATTAAATATTAAAATTTGCTCACCTATTTAGGACCACAATGACATGCTTAATATGTCTAAAAAGTAGGAACTTCATTGCTTTTACCAGAAGGTCTTCATTACTCCTATAAATGGCAATTTTATCATTAAATAAATGTAAATAAACAAAGGTTAGGTGATTCTAAGAAATCCAGTAAAACAGTTTGTGTTTGGAAGCAACATCTCATACCAAAACAATGTCTCTCAGATTAACTCTGTAGAATCTTTATCAAAAAAAGGGAAAAAATTCAAATCTATACCAAAAGGAAATGAAAAGAAAATGGTATTCAAAATGAAAAGTTACATTTAGAAAGATTAGATTGAAAATGGAAACGAAAAGGAAATGCACACATATGAGAAGAAAGTCCTTAACAGAAATACATCACACGTTTACATAGAACTGTTATTGGTGAACAGTGACACGAGCAAAGCAAAAAAAAAAAAATGGCATTGAAATGCATCAAGAATATTATAGATAACAAGATATCAAATGCTATGACATTGCAAGTTAATTTCAAAAATTATTTCAAAAACTAATCCCTTCAAATGGTAACAAAGCATTAAAAGAAAGTTGCCAATCTAGCAACTTACAAACCATTAATCAAGCAACAAAACCAAGCATCTACAATAACATTCAAGAACTTCCTAATAATATACTGATTAACACATACAAGCAGACTGGCTTTTACAGAAGAAAGGGTGCCTCAGAGCCACCTCCAAATGTTAGCAATAGCATCACAAAGTGGTAGAGCTGTGCAAGAATTATTAATACAGGAGTCCATTTATAGCTGAAAAATTACATAAGCAAATAAAATACATGTCTTATTGACTCATTCAGTCCAAAAACCGGAAATCAAACTATTGTGTGATTTTACTACCTTTCCTTAACAATTATTATACACTGCCACCAATCAGCATATGCTCTATCAGTCATGAATGCTACATTTCTAAAAACTACAACAATTACATTCAGGAAAAAAAAAGAATAAAAGAGAATATGATGTATCTGGTTTTCTTGGACACAGCAAATCGGTGCCTAGGCATTAATCTCCACCAACAACAAAACTTCCTCAGTGCAGGAAACAAGGTTCCTACTTCCTCCTCCTTATATGCATCATCCTTGACACATGAAACGCAGTGATCGTACAACGAACAGAGAAACGCTAAGGAACAATCACAAGAATCATAATGAACAAGAATTCAAAAGACAATATCACATGGTTAAAAGAATCAGGTCACTCAACAGCTTTCTTCCCGACAGAATAGTAATTCAGGTACCACCGCACGAATTTCTTCAAACCACTCTGCAGATCCGTGGTTGGCTTGTACCCAAGCTCCCTCTGAGCATAGCTAATGTTGGCATGAGTAAACTGCACGTCCCCATTCCGCGGCAACCTCATTATGTTCCTCTTTGCCTTAACCTTCAGAAGCCTCTCCAAAATGCTCACGAGATCACTAACCGGAACCGGCGAAGTGTTCCCCAAATTGAACACCCTCAACTGTGCCGGCCCCCTCTTCTTCCCCCCACTCCCCGTGCTCTTCTCCGCAGTATCCAAAGCCCCCAAACAACCCCTCACAATATCATCAATATAAGTAAAATCCCTTGCAACGGTTCCATGATTTGCAGCCTCGAAAATAGGGATGGACTTCCCCTTCAAAAGATCCCTAGTGAAGAAGAAGTAAGCCATATCAGGCCTACCCCAAGGGCCATAAACAGTGAAGAACCTCAATCCAGTCAATGAAAGACCATAGATATGGTTATAAGTGTGAGCAATCTCCTCACCAGCCTTCTTGGTTGCAGCATACAAACTAGCAGGCTGATCAGTCCTATCCCTCTCAGAGAATGGAACCTTAGTGTTGAGTCCATAAACTGAGCTACTAGAGGCCCACACAATAGCAGGTTGTGGATTCACACTCTTACAAACCTCAAGCAAATTCACAAAACCAGCAATGTTGCTATGAACATAAGAGCCAGGATTCTCCATGGCATATCTCACACCAGCCTGAGCAGCCAAGTGCATCACATGAGTGAAAGGCACAACCTCGAAAAGTTTCCTCAAGAGTACCTCATCATTGATATCACCCTCCACTATGTACACGCCATTGCGCTCCAGGAGCCCCTGGCGTGCACGCTTAAGTGAAGGGTCATAATAGTCATTGAAATTGTCAAGTCCAAGCACCCCGTCCCCGCGGCGCTTAAGCGCCGCGGAGACGTGGGTGCCTACGAAACCGGCGGCGCCGGTGACCAACACGGCGAACCCGTTTCGGGACCGGACCTGGGCTGATGCCCGGACCCGTTTCTCCCAAACGGGTCCGCCCCAGTTGTAGGTTCGCAGGGACCGCCGGGAGAGGTCCGTCGGGACCGGAGACGATGCCGGTGACCGGAGGAAAAAGATCAAGATTGCGCCCAGGAACACGAAGGACCACACTGCGAGCTTCGCCAGCGAGGCGTGCCACCGTACGCGGTTGAAGTACGAAGCTTTCTCCATCTTGAACTTCCCTGGGGTCGAAGGGGCACTGTCTATGTGCGACATTTGCTTCAGTTGGGACACTTTGTCTGGGAAATCTCCGATTTTGAAAGGTGCCCACGATTTCTCTTCCTCGGTTTCGTCGAATTGCGAGGCCGATTTTGGTTTCTGGGATTGGGTTGAGGTTTCCCCCCAAATTGTTGGGTTTCTAGGGTATGCAGGGAGGAGTGTGTTATAATGGTGGCGGTGGTTTGGTTCTGTTTGTTTCTGAGATTGGGAAAGTGATGGAGAGAACAGGGGAAAAAAATTAAAAGGGACTCGGTTTGGTGAGTTGGTTTTTTTCTTTTTTAAAAAAGAAAAGAAATATTTGTATGTGGGAAATGGGAATCTTCTAGTTTCTTGGAGGAATGAGTCTCTCTTTTGGGTTTATAGTTTTTCAGAGAAAAAACGTTTCAACATTTAAAGAATGTTATCATAAAGAGAGAGGGATGGAACATTTTGAGGAAATGTTGATGAAGAAGAAGATGATGGAAGAAATTGGGGATTAAGAGGTTAATTTAATGAAATAGGATTATGCATTTGGGTAGTATTTTTTTTGTGCTTCCTCCATTTGTCTCTGAAAGAACAAAAGGTGTTGTTCAATGAGGAAATGCAATGCAAGTGGGGTGGGTAGTAAAAGATGCAAAATATGCTAATTTGATTGGCTGGAGATCCTTGAATTTGGGGGGTTTTAAAATAGATTTATAGAGGCTCTTTGTTTAAGGATATATTTTGTGTGGAGGAAACTTCCTTTTGGGTTAATTGTGGGTGAGGAGGGTTTTTTAAGTGAGATTTATTAAGGGAACATAATAATGAGTGGTTTCTTGAATGTGCAAATGCAATGGATGAGATTTTCTGAATTTTGAGGCTTTTGCTATTAAGGGACTCCTTATTTATTTCTCAACCGTGGGAAAGCGTGAGATTCGTGAGATTCGTGAGTTTAGTGAGTTTAGCGAGTTTAGTGAGTTTAAATTTTGATTTTCCTAATTCAGAGAATTGAGAGAGAAAAAAGATTGGGATTAAAAGGTTTAATTAGAGTTAATCAAGACCGCAATTGTTGATTTCTGAAATTAGAAATCTCAATTCAAATTTATAGAGTCAAACCGTAAAACTTCTTTTTACTAATTTCGGCTGAAAATCCTACTAAAAATTGCGTTAAATAAATTAATTGAGTAAGAAATAGTAAAACACACCCCTAAATTTAACAGTCAATAGTTATCTAAATTCATAGTACCTTATTAATACTATGATATACTCCATACAAGATGAAACAACACACGGTTAGATTTACTCCTTAATATGAATTGGTTTATTTGTTTTCAATGTGAACTTGAGTGGTTTTGGAGAAAAAATATTTGTACTTTAGTTGGTTTCAAATAATTCATTTGCTCATTAACTATATGCATTTCTTATAATCGAAGTAAACGCTAGCCGTGAAGTGTAGTATATGATACATTGATATAACTTTTCCTTGAAGAGGAATCATTTAAAAGATTGAGTAATTTACCATTATAAAAAGAGAAAAAAATCCTAAGTTTCTCTTAACATATCTCTTCTTAGAAGTTGAGGCTTATCTTAAAATGTTTCCATTCAAGGCATGGAAAAATTCAATCACAATTTATTATATATTTTCATTCTTACTTTTCTCCACCCCTTTTCTCTTACCATGCTTAATTTGTCATAGCTAACTAGCTAAGATCGAATTTGTGAAATCTACTAGTATTAATATTATCCTTGTCCTCGTGCTCTTTTGTACGGTACTCCCTAAAGATCATGGCACCCCAAGAGAAATTATAATAAAATAAACACTTTACAATAAAAACAAAAAATGTACAATCACAATCAAAACGTGAAATTATAATCCTAACATTAGCATAATGACAAGGCTCTACAGTATTTTATAATAATTGTTTGTGTAAATATAAATTCAATGAAACTACTAACATATGTTTTAAAGTATATGATCATAAGTCTGATCATTGACTTGGGTATATAGAAAAACATATGTTATGAGAGATTAATCATTTAAATGAATTTCAGTATCCCGAGGATTAGTCATTTCCAACCGAATCATATTAAAAAAAAAAAAAAAAAAAACTCACAAAATATGTAGTATGTAATTACTCCAATTTAATGGAAGCCATGTAGTACTAATTATTGTCTACTTGTTTTTGTGTGCGCGCGTGTTAAAGAGAGGGGGGTCCAGAAAGGAAAGAGAAATGCTTTGAAAGAACAACTTGAAAGTGTAAACAAACTTGAAAATGAAGGCAAAAGCATCTCCCCAAGAATCCTTATGGTACAATTTATGTTAGGGCAGCAAAGTATCATGTGCTTAGGTACACGTAAGGACTAGTGTAGAACAATCACAGGATCAGGACAAGATTGCTTCGTTCACAAGGTCTTTGAAGATTTAAGACTAATATTCAAGGATAGAGTAATACTTAAGAAAAAAAAAATCAAATTACACTTCTTGTTTTGGCCATGTAGTGTCACCACCGTCCTCGTGCATCACTCATTAATATAATATAAACCGTGTTTATATATGTATATATATATATATATATACACTAATGTGCATAAACATCACATTCTTTTGGGATCTAGAGGATGACTCTAAGAATTGAAGTGTTATTTCCTTGTTGGAGAGCTTCAAATTCTTTCACATGCAACCAATTTTAAAAGGTGATAAAATAAATATTTTGTTGCTAAAATTTCAATCTCTAGAATTTGCACTTTTTTCTCAACGTAAAATCATTATCAATATATCATATTCGTCACTATCAGAAGCCAACAAACAACGCATGAAAGAGTAGTGAAAACAGAAGGAAGAAAAATTAAAAGCGAAAAAGGTGATAGCGGTGGTACTCTTTTTAAATTGTTATTTTTCTCTTTCTCTCTTTTTAGGTAAGGGACAAAAACTAATATCCCACATGAGCCAGTACCCCTTCCCATGTGCAATCTGATATTGAATAATATTAAAAGAGAGAGAGAAAAATGCACTTACATTATGATTTTTTTTTTCTTTCAATTCGCATATCATCATTTTCCATGAATTAAGAGTTAATATAAGCTGGACTTTATGCATATTTTATTATCAAACCAGACTGTATTCTAAAACATTCAGTACATTGTCACATGGATTTAGTAAAATGCCCACTTATTGGTGTTACAAACAAAAATCAGTAGATATGCAATAGTTTATATATACATTTTTTAACTCAAAGTATCTCTTGGTTGAGAGCTAAAAGTTAATTTCTTAAAATATAGAGACCCATTTAATAAACTAATATTTTTTAATAAATATTTTATCATAAAAATAGACTCAAGATTGAACTTATGATTACATATTTAAAGGATAAATATTATTTTATCAATCATGTAATACCATATTAATAATTTATATATATTTTAGTTCTTGGACAAATGGATGGGAGCAATGAACCTCGCCTCTAGATATGCAATAATTTATATTTTTCCGAAGTCTTTGCCGCACAGCATTTATAAGAGTAGTCAAAATTCTTGCATAGGCCCTGCCTTTAGTTAGTGACTAAAGGATTTGGACAATGAAGCCTATGGTGAATTTCATGTGACTTCCACAAATGATTTGTCTTGCAATTGCCAAGAATATGAACTTTCTTTATTGTCAAAGAAATGAAAAACAAAAGAACATCATCCAGGACCAGGGCTCTCAAGTAGGTGGAAAAGTGGTACATGGCCATTTGGTCCCCATGGCCATGGTCATGCTTTCATTGCTATTTGTTGCATGCCACTCAAGCTTTTAACAATATTTTTTTTTTATATAAAAGTTTAAATTACACTCACCTCTTCAAAGTCAAGTAAGACCACCAACCTCGGTAAGAATATATAGTGAGATTTACATATTACCTACCAACAAGAGGAATCTAATAATCAAACTCAAGTTACAGTTATTGTTAATAGAAGACTCAATCAGATGTGTCAACTCATGTTGGCGAGCTTTTTAACATTCTGTCACTCATTAATTAAATGCCCTAAAATCCTGAACTCAAACATGCAATCACAGGTCTATTTTCTAGCTAGACTATTTTCTGGTCACCACATATTATCAACTATGTTTAACTTGAATCAACATCAATAATATCTTTAACCCAAGATAATTGGAGTCGGTGACAGATGAATCCAATGATAGATCGAAAATAAGACAAAGAAAGAAAAAGGGGGAAGGGAGGAAAAAAAATGGAAATAAAACAAAAAAGAGGAAAAATAAACTAAAATAAAATAGGAGTGAAAGGAAGAGGAAAAAAATGAAGAGGAAAAGAACTAAAACTAAGGGAACGACTGGAACATATAACTACTAATGGGTTTAACCCTCTACCAAGTTTATAGTTTTTCTCCACTCCATCCTAAGACATGCCGTCCGCCAATCTATATCTCACTCCATTAGATCTTGTTTAACTACCTTTCTCCATATAAGTTTCGATCGATCTCTACATCTCTTTGTGTCGAATTCTTGGTAACAAACTCTTGTTCTTACAGGAGCATCCAGTGATCGTCTCATAACGTGCCCAAACCACCTCAATCTATGCTCTCTCATCTTTTTACATACCGGTACCACTGATACCTTTCATCGAATATCATCATTTCTTATCTTATCCATTTTCGTATAACCACACATTCACCTTAACATCCTCATTCCTGTTATCCCTATTTTATGCTCATGTTGCCTATGTGCTAGTCAACATTCTACTCCATATAACATTGCTGGTCTTATAGTTGTTCTATAGAATTTTTCTTTTAGCTTAAGAGAAATTTTACGATCACACAAAAACCCTGATGCACTCCACCATGTTTGACTTGAATAATAAACAAAAAAAAAGGTATGGTCCCATCCCAATAGATATGGGATCAAAAATGCAAAGATGCAATGTACACCACCACATATGAGGAATAGAGCCAAGTCGGTACTGGAAATTAAATTACTTTGATACAACAGAACCAATAGCTCTTTTCAACAATACAAATTAAGTTCTTACAAGGGAATGTTTAGAAACAAAAACAAGCCATATACTCACTGTTTTTTGAGTATTTATCTCTCTCTCTCTTCCTACTCAATGTACAAAATGCTTAGTGCTTTGTGAACCTCTCAAGGACTTCAAAGTAGTCAGGAAATGTCTTCCTGGTGCAACCAGGATCCTTGATGGTTACTGGAACATCCCCACAAGCAGCAAGAGAGAATGCCATGGCCATTCTGTGGTCATCATATGTGTCTATAGCTGTGACATTCAATT
>PYAF01004983.1:85824-106646 GCA_007407185.1 Glycine tomentella | reverse complement strand
ACAACAGCAAGAGTCATAGCAACATCTGGCATCTTGTTCATATTGACATCAATGCCTTGCAAGACTTTTCGACCAGAAGAATCTTGTGGTGGTCCAGTAACGGTGACACTGTTCTCTGACCATGTAACCTTAGCTCCCATCTTTTCAAGAACTTCAGCAAATTTTACATCTCCCTTTGAAAGAAGGACAAAGTTAAACACAAGCACAAATTAAAAAATAATGGAATTTAAAATGACTGCACTGGGCTGGTCATTGACTCAGTCTTCACATATGATCAGTAATTAACCACATCATCAACTCTATTTAAATAATCATTCGTATAAACTAATCACACCACTTCCAATTTTCTATTCTAAAATGATACAATTTGACAATTAACCAATTGAGACTACTCTTCACAATAAGATATACTTTTTTTTTTGCTTGAACTTTGTTCACTGAAACAGTTCTGGGGAATATTTAAAACATTTTCTGCAATTTATTTGAATAGTTATACATACTATAGTATAGCCTATAGGTAAAAAAACGAGGAAAATTAAGTTTTCAAAAATAAACAAGGTATTGATAAGGAATTAAGGAAAGACAAGAGACACTAAAGAAAGAAAACAGAAACAGAAACAGAAACAGAAAGAATATAAAAAAATAAAATAAAAAACTCATGCAAATAAATAAAAGATTAGGACATTCAGTGTATGCTAATCTATAAGTTTATTTGTTTTATTTATAAAAAAATCAAAATTGAGAATATTTATTAGGAATTAAAAGTTTGCCCTCCTTTCCCTTTCCCTCTAAACCCCCCAACTCCCAAGCATACCCTTGAGGTCTAAGTTAAGCCCATAATTTGCCTATCGTCAAAATGAATTCTGAAAGCCTTGTTATTTTCCTCAGTTGGCCAATTAAAATTCTCAGATTCATCCTGTAATTCTTCTGTGTATGAGTAAATCTAAGTTTCTGTTTTTCTGTTATCCTTTGTACACGTCTTTCTGTGTATGGAGTGTTCGTTGTGTTTTGTTATGTAGTTACATTAAAACTGTATATATATTCCTCTCAAACGTTTACAGTTCAGATTCATATGTTTTCTCTCAAAAGCATCAAAACCCATGGTTTCCACTGCACCACCTCATCCTCCACTGCAACCAGCTTCTTTGGCTGGGCAACCACCTCCGATACACATTCCACCACTTAACACTTACCCTCCTCCACTACAAGTCCGTCATCTCCAATCACACCTGTAACTTACTCTCATGCATTCACTGAGAAACTCTCCAAAAATAATGTTCTTCTTCGGCGCAAGCAAATCAAGCCTATCATCAAGACTCAGCCTTCACCATTTTCTTTATTGCCTGACAACTCCCCCTCATTTTCTCACCACAGAAGATGGTGATCTTGGTAGAATCAACGAGTCCTATGCAGTGTGGGAACAGCAAGATCAGTTGCTGTTATCTTGGCTTCAAGCCTCTCTCAAATTCAATCCTATCTAGGGTTCTTGGCTGCATTCACTTTTATGAGCTTAGGGAAAAACTTCATGCTCATTTCCAGAATCATACACGCACCAAATTTCGTCAACTCCAATCTGAAGTTCACAACATGACGCTTGGCAATTGTTCAGCCGAGGAATTTTTGGTATGTGTAAAGGTGCTTGTAGATGTTCTCTTTTGTCGGTGAACCTGTTTTGCACTGGGAACATCTTGATTTAGTTCTTGAAGGCTTCCTCAAGAATTGGATTCTGTAATCAAATTTATTAAAAGCAAGTTTGAACCATTGGCTATTGTTGAGCCAGATGCCCTAATTTGCCTCAAGATTTCATCTCCAAAAATACCACAAGAAGCTTCAATCAGATGCTTCCATTAATCTCACTCATGCTGCCTGGTCTTCACCACTGGGTGCCGGGTGGTATAAAACTAAGCTTTGTGTCTGTTATTATTGTTCATCCTCACTCTCTCTAATCCGTGTTCAAGTGCAAAAGAAGTTTAAAACTAACAACATAATAAGTTGCATGGGAGGTTATGGCTATCTACATCACAAATGTCACTGAAGCTAATGTACTGTGCAAGCTTTCATCTGACATGCTAACTTGTTTTACTTGACAAATTATTTTTATCTTTATCACTGTTAATGAAATAAAATAAAATGAGGAAGGATCAAGGATAGAGATGATGTGTGAGTTGACATGATGATATCAATTATTTAAAAGACAAAACAAAAAGTTTACTAAAAAGGATAATCAGGTTAGAATCTGCTCAAGAGATGAAAAGGACATACAAGAGCTATTAAGAATACAATGATAAGCTCTATTTTTTTGGAAGTGAGGGGAAAGAGAAAAGAAGGGGGTTGAATTAGGAATGATACAGTATAGGCCATAAAATAAAAGATAATAGAAAGTGGTGTCAAGCATGAATACCTGTAAACTGCTTGTGCCACAGCCATTAACAGTGATAGTCCCACCAGTAACTGCTGCACCAGCTAGGAAGTAACTGGCACTTGAAGCATCACCTTCAACAAAAGCATTGCCAGGAGACCTGATAGAAAACATGAGTTTTAATTTCATTGCATTTTGAATACTAAAAAGTGATGTAATGCTAAAACATTGAAACCTACTTGTACTTTTGACCTCCATGGACCAAGAACTTATCCCAATTACCACTGTGTTCCACAGAAACTCCAAAACGCTCCATCAACTTCAGAGTCATTTCAACATATGGAACAGAAATCAGTTTATCAACAATCTCAATTTCCACGTCGCCAAGAGCTAAAGGAGCTGCCATAAGCAAAGCAGTTAGGTATTGACTACTAACTGATCCAGACAGTTTCACCTGCATATGAAATAGGATAATAAGATTCACAATGGATAAACCAACATTCACTATTATATTTTCTTTGGAGAGAATAAGGAGGCAAAGGCATAACTAAAAGAAAACTTAGTATTTTTTAACACAGGAATAAGGATGTAGGTAACAAATAAAGAAAAGTAAACAATTTCTTTTCACAGGAAGTTCAATGACTGCATCCACAATGAACTCATTAAGAGAGTAGAAAGGCTATAATAAAGGTGAGGGACAACCTCTGAAAAGGAAAGGTCTCAAACCAATAAGCCTTCCAAAATAATATTCCATTACGGTATATTTGGAAATGAGGTTTCGAACGGAAAGGGAATGGAGGAAAAATATTTTGCTTTAAATAGAGGTATATAATATTTATAAAAATAAATAAAAGATTAAAACATTAAGTTATGCTAATCTATCTTTATATTCCTTCGTTTAAAAAATTCATCAATTAAAGAATATTTATTAGAAAAAAACTTTCCCTCCTTCCCTTTCTCGTCAAAACCCAACTCCTAAACATACCCTTAGTGTCTTATTCTAAAGAGGGGGAAATAGAGAGGCTATTTAAATTAAAATTTTGCTCCAGGAAAGTTAGTTCACCTTATTCTAATGGAAATCCAAACCATACCTTTCCACCAGGAATATTTTGTTTTTAAATAGAGGTATATAATATTTACAAAAATAAATAAAAGATTAAAACATTAAGTTATGCTAATCTATCTTTATATTCCTTCATTTAAAAAATTTATCAATTAAAGAATATTTATTAGAAAAAAAAATTCCCTCCCTTCCCTTTCTCGTCAAAACCCAACTCTAAACATACCCTTAGTGTCTTATGCTAAAGAGGGGGAAACAGAGAGGCTATTAAAATTAAAATTTTGCTCCAGGAAAGTTAGTTCACCTTATTCTAATGGAAATCCAAACCATACCTTTCCACCAGGAATATTTTGTTTTTAAATAGAGGTATATAATATTTATAAAAATAAATAAAAGATTAAAACATTAAGTTACGCTAATCTATCTTTATATTCCTTCGTTTAAAAAATTTATCGAATTAAAGAATATTTATTAGAAAAAAAATTGACCTCCCTTCCCTTTCTCGCCAAAACTCAACTCCTAAACATACCCTTAGTGTCTTATTCTAAAGAGGGGGAAACAGAGAGGCTATTTAAATTAGAATTTTGCTCCAGGAAAGTTAGTCCACCTTATTCTATTGGAAATCCAAACCATACCTTTCCACCAGGAAGTCCTCCCTTCCCATTAACACGAACAGGTGGACAGTTTGTGCCAAGAAAGCAATCAACATCTGCACCCAGCTGCTTAAGACCAGCAACCAAATCCCCAATTGGCCTCTCTCTCATTCGGGGCACTCCATCAAGTACGTAGCTGAAATATTTTGAACATCAAGATGGTCTATTTAGAGACTCAAACCGGTAATCATGATAGGTGATCTAGTAATAAAAGAAGAAAGTGGCAAGGTTGAAGTAGATCATGAGTAAGACCCTCATCCTCAGAGTGTAATCAAGTATATCTATATGCTAGACTTTGACTTGACAAGCTAATTTACATGTTAAATAAATACATAGATATAATTAAAGGTTCATTTAAAGAAGGATGACTAATCTGGATGAGATTTTTAGATTATAACATGGAGAAAGAATACGTAGTCTGATGTGATTAGTTATACGAGGAACAATTCAGAGATCATGGTGAACAAACAAAACAAAAAACAGACCTTGCATTTCCACCTGCAGCAACTACAGCTGCTGTCAACGGACGCATTGCAGTACCAGCATTTCCAAGGAATAAATTAATTTCATCTTTAGATTCATTAATAGTGGGAAACAATCCCCCACAGCCTTCCACAATTGCTTGTTTGGTTGTTTGGTCGTCTTCCACACGCAGTCCAAGGGCCCTTAATGCACCAAGCATGTAATGAATATCCTCGCTGTACAACAAGTTGTCTACAACAGTTGTTCCCTAAATAAATAAATAAAACAGAATAAATTATAGTTTATGCCAAACAAGACATCTATTAAGTAATTAAAGTTATAAAAATAATAGAACGAAAGTAATACGGAACTTGCACCGCCATTCTAATTTGTGTTTCGGGGGAGGGTTTATCTTCTAGAGCTAAAATTGGTATTACAACCATATTTGGATAATCAAGACTCAGATTGCTTTGGAAGGATAAAGTATATAATCTCAGTCATTGCAGATAAAATCAACACTCTGATATTACGTTTGTGTAAATAACACATCATGAATGTATTGGAATATCAACCATTGATTTTCACATTAACTGAGATTACTTGTTCCTTACTAAAAAGCAATAGAGAAGCCAAATGCCTCACCTAATACATTTCCTGTAGATATGTATACTACTCCCACTTGATTGTTATGATTATTTTAGCCATCCATACTTTTAACAAGACATTATTAACACATTGCTAGCATACTCCTTTATACAGAAACGTCCAAATCAATCCAGATATTGAATATGCTTATTGCTACACATTAAAACCACCTACAAACATTTCTATCATCATTCTAACATACGCCACTTAATTTCGTGTCCATTCATGGGTCAGGATGCTTCATTTTCACTTAATAAAAAAAAAATCAAATATTCAAAATCCACTCTACATATCAAACTCCTATTCCTAACCACATAACGCAAAAAAGAAAAAAAAAATTGGAGATATAAGGTTTGTTGGGTGGCTAAGAAAGAAGGGAAAGAGGTAAAGGTCGCGAGTTCGATTCTCATTGCTAACAAAAATTAACAAAATAACCATTAACAATTGTGAATACAAATATAAATAAATAAATAAACTTCACCTCAGAGAGAGCAGCAAGAAGCAAAATTCGATTGGACAGAGACTTAGACCCTGGCAATGTGATGGTACCCGAGATGTCTTTGATGGGTTCCAACACGATCTCCGGTGCCGTCGAAGGCTTCTCTGCGGCGGTGGCGACGGACGCAGAAACATTAAACACGCCGGAATTTCCCTTCCCCGCATTAAAATTTCCCATAAGGCTTCCCTTTTTGTGCATCAGGATGCAAGATTTTGAGGGACCCCAAAGGCGTGGCCTCAATGAAACCGAATTCGCCGATTTGGGTTTGTTGGGATTGGAAGAATGACCGAAAATTTGAGTGTTTTGAGCAAGATTGTGCACTCTGCTCACATGGACCATTTCGATTTTCCTTAAAGTTGTGAACTTTGTTGTTCTCTGCAATTTGGTCTGTGAAATCTCTCTCTCTCTCCCCCTCTCTCTGTGAAATGAGAGGGTTTTTTTTTTTTTTTTTTTTGGTGATAATGATAATAATGTGTGTAATGAAGGGTTTTGTGAGAAATGGCTATGGCCTTATGGGGTGGTTGGTGGTGTGAGTAGTTGTTAGATAGAGTGAGTCACACAAATGGTTTTTGGTTGCCAACTAACATTTAACACATGTCGAATTGCTTACACCAAAATAATTGAGTGAAAAGGTTGGTGAAGGATTTGGAACTTTACCTACCAAGGAAAATGAATGATGGCTTTTGGATTAGATAACGAGTTTAGGAAGGTTGGTTTAGTGTCTAAGAATAGTAGTATTATTTATCTAAGCATGGAAATATTTTTTTATCCATAATATTAATTTGTTAAAATATTAATAAAAAATCAAATTAATTATCTTTTTCTTTTTTTATTTTTCCTTAATTATTTATTATTTAACTCACCTTATATCTCTCCCGCGCAACATATAATAAGGATATATTTAAATAAATTTCTTAAAAAACACTTATAAAAAAGAATAGAAAAATTATCAGTAAATTCAACTTATGTATAAGTTAAAAATTAGTTTTCAGAAAAACTAATATAAGAAAGTTTATATAAATTAGTTTATACTTTATAGAAAAGCTTATTTTATTTTTACTTACTTTTTTCCTTACAAGTGTTTATGAGGAAATTTATTGCTAAAAGTGGAATAAAATAGGAAATGTTGGGACTTAGTATAGAATAAAATTACTATATTATCATTCAAATTTTTAAAAGAATTTAACTACAATGTATTAATAATTTAAAAATTATAATTTCATTTAATTATAAATTATTGTATATGATAAAATTATATTTTTTATAATAATTGCTTTAAAAAAATTTGGTACATATATAATATAATTATTTTAAAACTTATATATAAGATACTTTTAATTAATTAGTTAATAGCGAAAATCTTTATGTTAACAATCTACAAAATTAAACTTTTTCTATAATTGTATAAGTTTTTTTATTTTATTAATTGAGAAGTGAACGAAATGGTATAAAATAAGAAACAAATAATTCATGTTTTAAATTAAATAAAAATAAAAATAAAAACATATTAAATTAATATATTTAATTTTGTTATTCTATTTTATTGTTTATGTGATTTTCGTTATAACCGGTTTTGACTATACCATGAATTTTATATTTAGTAACATATTTATAAAATAATTAAACTTATTGATATATATCTCATTTTAAATCATTTCAAATAGATTATAATCCATTCGCAATAACAACTATTAGAATATTGTAGTCTCTGTTGACTATTTTTCACCAGCTGGAAGTTGTAGCATCAACTAAATAGAAATTGATAGAAGACAAAAAAAAAAAAAAAAAAAAAGTAAATGGTATTGGATGGGGAGTGCATAGCAGAACAAAACCCTTTTATTTATTAAAAGAAATGGTACATAGCATACAACAATTTTGACGAGTGGGTTGGTGATGAATGGGACTCGACTCAGTTTCACTCTCACCAACCCAAGGGTGGGTTGTTCGTTTATCAAATACTTCATTTCAAAATTATAGTGTAAAAATTTTATTATATATATATATATATATATATTAAAGAATTACATAATAAATTGTAGTTTAATTATATTTTTATCGTTTATAATTATCATCTCTCAAGTTTGGTCCTTAATTTTTATTTTTACAAATTTGATTTTTTTTATCATTATAATTGTACAATTTTGTAATTGTGTTCTATTCATTAAGTTTGATATCCAATATTTAATGAAAACGTTGATATCCAATATTTTTATTTTACATCAACATTAACACTCTGTAGAATTAATCGTTCTGTATTTCAACTGAAATTTATAACAAAAAATTGTTTTATTTATTTTATAAAGCTTTTTCAGAAAAAAATTAACACAAACAAGTTTTCGTTTGCATTATGAAAGACTCTATAATTTCACTATACAGAGTGAAATGATGAATGGTGAATTTACACCCCTAACGTGTTCCATCAAAGATATTTTATATTTTTGTCAAATTTTTTTTTTTTTTTTGAAAATTTGAAGGTGAAATTACAAAAACTGAATGAGAATAACAGTCCACTAGGGAGAGATTGGCATGTTACGTTTTACGTGTGGTCGCCCTTTCCATAAAGAATTTATAATATATAGACAAAAGTTTTGAAAGTCAATTATATAAAAAAAAACAATTATTAACGTCTAAAGCTGTCAAACTTTCTAACAAATTCAGCATTTTGATATTATTTTGTAGGTCCCTTTCCATAAGGAACTTATATAGACCAGTTTTTTATTTTACTCGGCATATAAGTTTTGAAAGTCAAAATAATATAACTAGGCATTTTTAGATTAACTACAGATTAATACAAAACACTTTTTAAACAACTTGCCAAAAGAAGCTTAAAAAGGTATTAATTACCAATTTACCATGCAACAAATTATCCATGTCAACTTTTCTTAATAAACAAAACACGGTCATCCAAACACTCAAAATGCCAAGAGTGAACCTGCAAGTGAAACAAATTATACAAGTAGTACACTAGCATCTATGGTTGATCATGACCAACTTTGAACTTAACCATGTGGCAGTGCAAAACTAAATTGTCAAATAGTTATTACAAGTTCACAAAATTCTGTGATATATTTTGCTTCTTCACTTAGAATCCCAAATTCCCAATCGAAGGATATTTAGCCTTTTTCTTATTCATGACATGGAATGCTCTTGAAACAACCCCCCTCTATTTGCAAATATCAACCAAAACCAGAAGGAAAGAAAAAAATCAAAAGTTCTACATGAGCAAAAAATAAAACATCTATATAAGCTCTTTAGCTGCAGCAACAACAGCTTCCTTTGTGATACCAAATTCTTTGTATATTCTTCCTGCTGGAGCGCTAGCTCCAAAACGATCAATGCCTATTGCTTTTCCCTTCGCTCCAACAATTTTCTCCCACCCAAATGTTGATCCTGCCTCAATGCTAACTCTGGCTGAAACAGCAGCAGGGAAAACACTCTCCTTGTAGGCTTCTGATTGCTCATCAAAAAGTTCCCAGGAAACAAGGGAAACAACTCTAACAGCCTTCCCTTCCTTCCTTAGGTCATCAGCAGCTTTGGCAGCAATTTCCAATTCCGAACCAGTTCCGATCAAAATGACATCAGGCTTGTTGCCAGTGGAGTTGTCCGAAATGGTGTAACCACCCTTTTCAACTCCTTCGATGGAAGTTCCGGGAAGCTGGGGCAGTTTTTGCCTGGATAGGGCAAGGATGGAGGGTCTCTTCCTGTTGAGCACGGCCACTTTGTATGCTCCGGCTGTTTCGTTACCGTCGGCGGGACGAAGCATCAAAATGTTTGGCATTGCCCGGAAGCTTGCTAGGTGCTCAATAGGCTGGTGGGTTGGCCCATCCTCTCCAAGTCCTATTGAATCATGGGTCATGACATAAATAACCCCAGCCTCAGACAGCGCAGAAAGCCTTATGGCACCTCTCATGTAGTCAGTGAAAACAAAGAAGGTTGCACAATATGGAATCAGTCCAGGGCTGTGAAGAGCAATGCCATTGCAGATTGCTCCCATTCCGTGTTCTCTAACACCAAATCTAATGTTGCGCTCTGCTGGAGTATCCTTTTGGAAGTCCCCAAACATTTTGAGCAAGGTCATGTTGGAAGAAGCAAGATCTGCACTGCCACCAAGCAGACCGGGAAGAACCTTTGCAAGGGCATTAAGGTTTGTTTGAGACAGGTTTCTGGTGGCATCCGCTGGGCTCTCTGGAGTGTATGTCTGAAATCAAATTGGAAGCCAGGTTTTAATATTTGGAATAACTTTTGGAAGCCCCATACTACCAAATCATGATACTTGCTGAAATCAGATTCATGATCAACTTTGGATAGTATGTAATCCAAACCTTGAAACGTTACAAACATGTAAGAAAAACCTGTAAGTTTAGAATTTACTCACCGGAAGTGCTTTCTCCCAACCAGCAGGGAATTCACCATTGATAATAGATTTCAATTCTGCAGCTTCCTCCTTGTATTTCTTTTCATACTCAGCAAACTTAGCATTCCACTCAGCTTCAAGTGCAGCACCCTCAGGGGTGTGGCGACTCCAATGCCTGGGGACAGACAAGCAATTCTTATTCAGTATCATTATAAACCTCAGCAGTGTCACAGGAAAAAAGAAATCTCTAAACCCATCATCCATACTTTTTGACATCCTCAGGCACGTGGAATGGCTCATGTGACCATCCAAGGTTCTGCCTTGTGGCGTCAACTTCTTTGGCACCCAGTGCACTTCCATGCACACTGTAGGAGTTGGCCTTGTTAGGAGAACCATAACCAATGGTTGTTGTGACCTGTGAAATGATAGAGTTAGCAAAAGACAAACCAGCTGCACTTGATAAACTGATGGGCCCATAATATACTATTTTGATTTCACACCTATGGCTTCCAGCTTCTCAAATGAGGTACTGCAATGCAATGCACTCTTTATTAACATATCATGTTTGTAACCTTAGTTTAAAAGAATCCCTATAAATCATGACAGATTATGATTGTTATAATAACTACAAGCCATAAATCTATGCATATCACTGCCACAATTAGTAAACTAACCTTGATTAATGTGGGTTTGTCTTTGACAGCTTTTGCTTCCTTAATGGCAGCACGAATATCATCATAGCCATTATTTCCATTCTTTACCCAAATAACATGCCACCCAAGTCCCTCAAAACGACTATCAACACTCTCGGTGAACGCAATCTCTGTGTTACCATCAATAGAAATATGATTGTCATCATAAAATGCTATCAGCTTCCCCAGTCCCCAGTGGCCAGCAAGTGAGCACGCTTCATTTGCAATTCCCTCCATTTGACAACCATCACCCAGAATAGCATACCTGCATAAAACAAATGCCATTAGCAAAACACCACACAACTAAAGCCTTTCAAGTTGCATATGATATAGCTATTTTTACGTGTAATGGTCAACAATCTCATTGTCAGGCTTGTTGTATCTCGCAGCCAAGTGCTTCTCTGCAAGGGCCAAACCAACAGCATTGGCAATCCCCTGACCAAGAGGACCTACAAAAATAGCAATAATAGATAAACATTTAAACAATAAAAATAAAAAATAAAAAGAATTACTATTCTATTATACAAACTCTAACTCATATCAAACCTGTTGTAACTTCAATTCCCGGAGTCTCAAAATTCTCAGGGTGTCCCGGAGTTCTGCTCCCCCATTGGCGAAATTCCCTCAAATCCTCTTCCTAAAAATGTCAAACCCCCAAACACAACAACTTCACTTCAGTCTTTGATCAAGATATGCACAAACTCATCACACTTTCCAGAAACATTAAAAACAAAATCAAACCCATAAAAATAACTTGCACTATTAACCGATCAGAGATCATACTAGGTTTGACTTACAACATAGTCATTATATAAGCCAAGAAACTTTCCATAGAAGACAATCTATAATCTGTGATCAAATGCCAGTATAAATACCCTCAACACAAACTCACCACCAAACCCAACAACTTCACTTGAGTATTTGATCAAAATATGCACAAACTCATCACACTTCCCACAAACATCATGCAGTAAAAAAAAATCACAACCCAATTTAAAAAAAAAAAACTTTTCAAATTAGTGTGCTTAGATCCAAGCCAAACACTGAAACACGTACCCATCAACCAAAAACCCCAAAAGCACGAAACTTTAACAGATCTAAGCCACCCCACATGGATTTCAAGTCCCTACCTTGACGCTATCGAACCCAGCGAGGTGCAGAAGCGCGTACTGAAGCATGCACCCGTGCCCAGCGGAGAGAACGAAGCGATCGCGGTTGAACCAGAAAGGATTCTTAGGGTTATACTTCATGATTTCATCATATAGCACGTGACCCATCGGGGCGCACCCCATGGGGAGCCCCGGGTGACCCGAATTCGCCTTCTCGACGGCGTCGATGGCGAGGAAGCGGATTGTGTTGACAGATTTTTCGACCAGCGCGGCGTCCGCGGTTGCCTTCTCGACGGTTTTGACGGTGACGGAGGCGCGGATGGAGGCGGTGTGACGGCGGCGGCGGAGGGAGAGGGCGAGTGGGGTAGCGCGGAGAGTGGGAGAGAGGCGGAGGGAGGAGGAGGAGGGGAGAGAGGTGGTGGTGGTGGTGGTGGGGCGGAGGAGGGCTTGGGAGAGGGAGAGAGAGGAAGTGGAAGAAGCCATGGTTGAGAGTTGATAGAGAAAGAGAGAATGGCGATGGGAGGAGCATTTTGGAGTTGGTTGAGGTGGTTTGGTTTTGTAGGGGGTGCTTCTTGAGCTTGTCGCCCACAGAGGACTGGAACAGTGTGAGAAAAGGAAAATTATTATTATTATTATTATTTTGTCGTTGTTGTTGGAAATTTTTTTATTAATTTTGTTTGGGGTTGGTGGCATCTTGCATGGGACAGCTTTTTAGTAGTATTTTATTTTGGATAAACTACATTATTTGATCTTTATTTTAAGTTTTAGTTCTTTTTTTACCAAAGTTTTATACTATGTTTGGATTATACTTTAATAATTTCATTGGTATGCAATTCATATTATGAAATATTTTTTTACATCATTAATTACAAAATTTCATATCTTTAAAATGTTTTTTTCCATATCCATGAAAATAAAAAATAATATTAAAGTGTTTATAATAAATCAATCAAACTAATTAGACTCTTTAACATCTTTAAAATGGTTTAAATTTATTCTAACTATTTTAAAACTCATGCATGTCATGAATGAATTGTGATTTTGAATTAAACTTTACACCACTAACAATACATAACAATTAACCTCAAAGTTTAAAATATATTTTTGCAAATTTCAAGATAAAATTGAATTCTAATGCACCAAATGTAGATGTGCAATAAACAGTGGTACTCTAGTGGTTGTAATAAATTATATATATGTATGATAAAGGAATGATAGCAATATATTATCTAACACACTTCATTAATACATATTTTATTATTAGTTGAAATATATTAAAAATTATAAAATTATGAATCATGATAAATAATGATTAAATAAAAAAACAAAATTCATAATTTTGTGTGAAAAAAAAATCAATCAATAATAAAATACATATTCAAAAGAGTATATCCGATAGTGTATTACTAGTATTTTTTCAGGAGAAAAAATGTTTAGAAACTACAACGTACTACGTTCACATATAACTCTATTTGGTTCCAAAGAGGGTTGGGAAAAAACATTGGATGAATTTTGGTTAGATATTTTGTTTTGTTTAGAGGAGGACTGGAGGAGAACGTTTCTGTCAAAAAAAGGGAAGAGAAGGTAGAAATTTCAAGGGAGGGAAGAGAAATAGTTTTTTTTTTTCTTTTATATGAGGAGGGGATAAATTTAGAAAATAATTTACTTTTCTATTCTTATGACTTTTAATTTCAAAACATAAGTGATTTAATTATGTATGTTTCACATAACTTAATTTTAGGAATTGCTGTAGTGAGACCAACGAATAATGGGAGACTAAATTGATTAATAATTTATAATTTCATGGATTATTTTTTTTATTATTAATGATCTATTTGACCAACCATTATAATTTCAAGGAATAAATTAATTGATGTTTTAATGTTTTATTATTTTACTATTTAATTAATTTTAAGGATTAAATTAACTGACAATTATAATATTAAGGAGTTATGTCCATCAACCTAAAAAAATTATTTTATTAATTAAGTGATGCATTTAATATATATATATATATATATATATATATATATATAAATGTTTAATTCAGAAAAACAGAACCAACAAACTAAAAACGAAAAAACGCAACCAAGTACCAAAAAGAATCCCGCTTATTTGGAGTAGAATATTTTACCATAAACACAAGCATTATTTTACGTTTGAAAAGGTACCAATAAAATACCTATAAAAAACCATCCTCTATTAGATATATATAATTAAAGTATTTTGTTTTTACTAATTTTTACAATATTCACCTTTTGGACTAGACTAGGTGAGTTTTTTTTTTTCTTTTCATTATAGTATTTATAAAAAAAATTATTATTAGAAAAATTAATCTTCATCAAAAATCAAAAACCATCATAAAGTGGATATTCTCATTTTAACATAATTTATTCCATAATTAAAGGTCGAAATTTGAATTATGAATCATTTGATTAAAAAATATAAATGGTTATTACCAACTGTGTCAATGAGTATTGGTATTATGAAGTATATTATATCAGTATATTAATTATCGAAAATTGTGAGAAGGTAAGTATTTTTTTTCTTAGCATGATTTATTTTATACTTAAGACTAAGATTTAAGCATCATTTAATTAAAGGGCACAAGTTATCACCTATTGTATCAATTAATATTGGTGTTGTGATGTATATTGTGTCATTTGAATTCTTATATATTTTTTTTTGTGAAATTCAATTATTAATTGACTTTACTTGCATTTGAGAATTGAATTTAATTAAAATATACTCAACATCAACATCAATAATAATCGCACTTTTAACCCAAATTAATTTAATTAAAATATATTAAAAATGTAAATATTTTTTATATTCTTGTCTAATTATACAATTATCATAAATAATAAGATAATTAAATCTAATTGTAATTATTTTAAAAAGTATACATAAAATTGTTTTAATTTATGAATAGTTTACAAATATTTGCATACTAAAATAGTATATAAAAATCAAACTCTGTCTAATATCTTTTTACTTATAACTTTTATTTTACTAACTCTGTATGCGTTTTGGAAGCTCTCACAAAAATATTTGGGGTTGGCCTGCACGAGCCACGTGGTGATCACCTAACTGGTGATGTTAGGTAATGGTGGTGTTTTTATTTACCAATATAGTATTTTTATATAAAAAAAAACTATTTACCTATCTAAAATGTATAAATTAAACTATTTTATCTTTGATCCGATGATTTAGGAGACTCTGACCCACGAATTTTTTTTAATCAAAGCATGTAAAAATATTTCAACAGCAAAATAAATGCAAACCCTTGCACTTAGCAGCCTTTGCTCCACACGTGGCTCATGGGAGCCACAAAGGTCATTAACTCAGTATAACCAACCCTTCATCTTAGCGCTTTATGCCCTTTAACCTTTCCAATGACCACTGTTACATTGATGGATAGTGCAAAGAAAACAATAAAGTATAACATCATGATTAAATTTTGGTTTGTATTTGAATATGGCTTAATTTTGAAGCAACTAGTCTAAAATTGTGGCTTTACATATCTTTTAATTTGATATTCTTAAAAGTCTAACTCTAACAATTGTTAAAAGAAAAAAATAATCACAACTGTTCCCATTACGATATAATAATATAAATTTTTTGCACTATTGGAGCATTCAGACTCATTTTTATCACAAATCTTATATTCTTTAATATCAAAGTATACATTTTGCTTGTATATTTGAATTGAATGGAAAAAGATAGACCACGAACCATGAAAGACTTTGAATCAACCTACTACAATCTTGACGACTGCTACTCCAGAAGTTGATGTTTCTTGACGACTGAGACTCCACAAATTGATGTTCCCTATGCCTTTATGCTCAGAAATTATAAAATTTTGGTCCTAAATGATTTAATATCATAAATAAAATAGGTCCGTAGTATTCTGAACTACGTCCCTTGAACCCTTCCTTTCAAAGGGCAAACAAAATCCTATACGAAAGTAAAATAAATAAAATAAAATTCAAGATAAGAAATGAGTGACGTATCATGATACATTGATTCATCATTAATTTTCAATGACAATATCAGAGGATAGAGCATTCATCATATTTACAATCTTATTTACTTTAAACCTTAAATTACTAAATAAGTCTCTTAACTATTTGAGAATTCTTAAATAGACCTCTAAACTAAATTGTTTTAATTTGGATCCTTAAACTAAAAGAGTACTATATCCCTAGAGTTAATTTATGACACCTTAAAACTGTCAAAAAAATGACAATTTATTTAAAATCCTTAGAAACTCAAAAATTTACAAAATCAAAGACCCAAGTAAAAAAAAAAAGTTAGAAAACCTATTTGAAAATTTCCAAATAGTTTAGGGACCTTCTAAATAACGTATTTTAAAAAGAATACATAATTCAGCATGTGAATTCAGTGAGGTTAATTATTCTGTAATCTTATAGTTTTTTCAAATATCAAGTAAATCCAGGGAAAAACTTTAGAGTAAGTACATCTCTAATATGTATGTACTTTAAGTTTTGCACTTTAAATTAAATCAAGGCTGAATACCCCCTTATATGCTCACTTTAAGACAAACTCAATTAAGATGAGCTTTATATATAAACCAAACCAAAACTCACTGTACTATGAGGCAACACAAAGCAAGGATTGTAGGAAAGCCAAAAAAAGAAGCATGTGGTATAATCTTGTTATGTCCGGAAATTTGATAAAGAAATTAGCAAAAATGGTGAGGTAAGGTTGAGTTATAGACTATCTTCCTACTCAAAATCTCACATCATCTTGATTCGTTTGCAGCTTGAAGTAGAATTGCGTATCCCTCTAGTTGTCACAGAATATGGAGCTGATGCTGATTCCAGAGAAGGGGACTTGTCGATAAATGCGTGTCGTTCATTGCCATTCCAAAACAAGATTATCCTATTTGTGCATGAATGCGACCAGCTATCTCCTGTTTCAGCATTATAAAGTATAAACAACAAACTTCTTTAATCAAGGGACAAAAAGATATTGGACTTACAAGCTAAAAGTGCAAGTAAGATGTGCAAGATGAAATAACACTTACCTAGTGCAAGGGTCAATTGAAATGAACCTTCAATATGCTTTGTTGTTACTTGATTCAACATAACAACCTGCCAGGAAATCTAATTAGTTCAACATAACAACATGACATTTACAATTGAAAATTATGGAAGACAAAACAAGATAATAGATAAAGCAAAAAAAGGACTGGATATCAAGCCATGGAAGTAGGACAGTTCCACAGTAAAGTGCTCAATGGAACTAATCTAATTCCCAAGGTTCAGACACATTCTACACTCGGATTGCAAGGGATTCGTCTACACATGGCACCAAATAGGTAGATAATAACAGAATTCCACTGCTAACTCATCTTATATATAAACAAGTAACTTTTCATTGTTTTATTTTTTATATTCTCTCGCTTAATTCAAACACCTTATTTGAACTATCTACAAAATTGCCATTAAAGTGTCTTTGCAAGTATTACACTTGATCCAAAGTCCAAACAAATTGCATCAACGTGATTTGGCTGCTAATGCTATCAATGACTAAGGTCAGTACAAAACACCACTGGCAAGTAGAATAAATTGATTCTTACAGCCAAATGGAATTTTTTTGCAAGCTTCATCAACTTCAAAGCCATTTCACTGAGTAATCGAGTCCTGAGAGCCATATCATCAAAGTCTTGGCGGAAGTGGAAAGTAACACTGTCAACAATGAGGATCTTTACCTGGAATTATGTATTTTAAAAACAGATCACTATGAATTAGTTAAGATGTAACAAAACAACAGAGTTAAAAGCAAAAGGAAAGAAAGTCAATGCATGAACTCTGCCATTGTCTACAATCCAATGCAATGTATGATGTCAAGGATCATCTTCGATATGTTTGCTGGAAAAAAAAATAAAAAAATTCAATAGATCAAATACTATACTTACCTCTTTATTCTCTGTGATGAATTTGTCCAAGTAATTTATCAAAGCAATTTGCTCAGTGTAGCTGCAAACACGAAAATAAAATATATTTTCTAAGATATTATTAGGGTGCATTTTAACATCACAAGCTTGAAAATCCTTATGAAAGTGCTGGCTGTATTCTGCCATATCTTCTATGCATGCTTCAGCAATTTGTAGAACACGTTCAACCATAAAGCTTCCTTCTGTGTCTGAGTATCACATTGGCACAATAAGTGCAATCAATGATCTGCATCAAATGTTGAATGAGTATTAGAATCTAATAAAGGCTTACCAATGTATATTGCCTTCCCACCTAGGCCACCATACTCTTGTGGAATCTGAACATTTACTGCAAGTTGAATCCTGCAAACATAAACACCACTTATTATTACAAATAACCAAAATATTTTACAACTTCAGATGGAAAAGAACAATAGCAACATGATATAGAAAATTGGGATGACAAAGAATACCCAATTTGTGTTTTACCAATGCCTGGAACTCCACCTAAAAGAAAAAAAGAATTATATATTACAACCAGGAAAGGGAAGAAAGAAAGCAAACTGCAAGGTTTCATGCATGCCACAAATCAAGTAATGTATATTTCATTTGAAGACACGATTATGGATTTCATACTCTTAAGAGAAGCCAAACAGTACTAACCTATTTCAGTGACTTCTTGGCACTTAATTCCTCCACCAAGGATGATATCCAGATCCGCACAAGATGTGGTGATGTAAGAAGAAAACTTTTCATCATTGAGCATATCCCAGGCAGTCTGACCACCTGCATGATACAAAAACACAATGGAAAAAGCAAACAAAAAAAGTTACTCGTAATGCTTGAGGGAATCACGCCCCTTAGAAATATGCTTGACTGAATGTATGAATTCAATTCATATCATACAAAAGAAAGTAATACATCAATCACAAGAGAATGTCAGATTTCAAGTAAAACCAAAGCAATTATTGCCAAATGAAAGCTACTGCTTCTGGCTTCTCAGTTTTCCGAAAATTTCACAAACTTGGTTTCTAAGACATCACATCCCAACTTGAAAACACTTGATATGATAAATTGAAAATTCTTTTGGAACAACAACAAAAGCCTTATCAGACTAGGAGAGTGGTTACCTCGATCATATGACACCAGGACCACACATAATTTTCAACTGCACAACCCAAGAACACACATAATTGATAGCATAGGAGCTTTCCCCATCCTTAACCCCTTGAAACATTACCTTAAATACAAATTCAAGAGCAAAGGTTGACCAAATCCAATGTAGTCCTTATCACTTAAGTAATTCCTTATCACTTAAGTAACCCAAAGAAGTCATGGAAATAGAAGGGTGTGGTCTTTTAAAATCAGCATGCACCATTTATACATAACATAAAAGTTAGAAATTCTTATCACTGCCCAAAAGAAGAGTAAATGATCATTTTGGTCCCTGAAAGTGGTAGATGTTGTCACATTAGTCCCTGAAACTAAAAATAATGTCTAACAAGTCCCTAGAATGTCAAATATGGCTTTGTTTGAATACGCGTTCTGCACATTGAACGCCCCCAGAGCTTGCTCTCAGAAAAATTGCGTTCAACGTGCATTGCAACGGGAGAAAGGCTTTAACCAAACACACACTAAGTCCCTTAACTAATCACTATCATTTTAGTCCCTAAACTTAACTACTCAGTCATTTTAGTCCCTAAATATACTTTAATATTATCACTTTAGTCACACCTTTTTTTTTTAAAATAAAAAAATAGACTAATGTGATTCTATTTACACTTTCAGGGAATTTTTTTTTTTTTTCAGACTTCAGAGACTAATGCGTAATGTGATTGCGCCTGCAAATTCACGGACCAAAATGACCTTTAAGAATAACTAAATACCCAAATTGGAACCAACACAACACATACCACCAACAACAGCAGTGTGAGACGCATTCGGTCTCTCCAAAGCACTAGGTTTGCTTGCAAGATTCAGAATTTCCGTAGCTTCACTCTCAGAAACATCAATATCTGTCAAAGTGAGATAATGGGTAGGTGAAAAAAAGAGGAACTTTTTAACATATATGCATACCCAATTGGAAAATGAAAGAAGGGTTGAGAATTGAAACTGGAAAGGAAAACCTCGAGCAAGGTGGATGGGGGAGGCACGAGCAATGGCATCGAGAGTGGTGTAACCAGCAGCCAAGAGTTTTCCTCTCTTTGAAGCTGAGATTGGAAGCATACCCACTTCCATGCTTCACACTCTTTCACTCTCTAACCTTCCACCATTTTTCTGCTTCTTCTTCTTTGGCAAATTCTCACTTTTTATGTTCACAAAAAAGCTCAATGATACTCAATCAAAATTAACATCAATGATGATTTGTTTTCAAGGAGGAGGGTCGATTGAAACCGCTAAAGTGATTTATTTAAATTAAATAAAAAATGAAAAATTAAACAGATTATTAATAGAAAAAATAAAGCTGAAAAATGAAGAATTTGCATTTTTATTTATTTGACTCCAATTTTTCATTTTTTTATGTTTAAAACTAGAGCAAATATTGTATACACCATATAAAATCATTTGATGAAATTAAAATGTATGATAGATTTATAGAATTTTATAATAATACCAATATTTTTTATTAAGTGATATTTTGGTACCGTATAAAAACAACTTTTAAAACTAAATTGAATTAGACTATATCTTTTTATTCTTAAATATTAAAAGTTATTTTACTGTTCAATTTTTTCAAAATATGTATTTGAAATTTTAAAAAATTTAAGACTATTTTAGTATGTAATTTATAATTTATTACTAATTTTGATGTAATAACGACATTAATAAACTATATTTTATAATTATCATTTATTTAGTTGATGAGATGAAACTAGTTTAATTTGAAAATTATAATATATTTATTTTTCTTTATTAATAATGAAGTGATAAAATAAAATGTCAAAGACCATTATTATAAACTGTATCAAATAAGCTTGACCGTGGTCATTAGTATTTTTTTCTTCCTTCATGTTATAGGGGAATTAA
>PYAF01004983.1:57339-74961 GCA_007407185.1 Glycine tomentella | reverse complement strand
TACTCCGAGGGAGTAGTGGTTTCATTTATGATACATGCATTGTGTGGATGTTGCATACTCATGATAATATATGCTTGCATCTGTGCTTGATAAATGTGTTAAGCCTGTTATTAGATCTTCTGGCCAGTTAGATAGATATGGACCTCCCTAGGAGATGGTTTCCTCCTAGTATGGTTTGCTCGTGGGTGATGATGATCCCTTAAGACCAAGAGATAGGTGGTCCCGTCGCGGTTGAAGCCTAATCTCGGAGGTACCATATACGTGCGTCCATGCGAAGGGTTAGCACCCGATGGGATGACACGGGTGTGAATTCCGGTTTCACACTGAGGTCGGCGTTGACTCGGTCCGCCGTACATAGAGCTAGATAGCTTGTTTGTGTTGTTATGAGAGGCCGGGAGGCCCAGATGATTGTGATGCCCTGATGACTTGTGTCATGGTGAGTGAGCCAGGGTGGAGGAGATGCCTCCAAGGACCCTGAGCTTACTGAGATGTATATCTCACCTCGTGTGGGGTTTATGTTTTTTCAGGTGACCCTTCTGACAGAGATGTGCGGTCTCAGGGCGGAAGGCCCCAGTAGAGACAGTGATTGCTCAGCCGTGTGGCAGCTGTGAGAGCCGGGTGGCTCAGTCTGTTCATGATGGTTTTTACCTTGTAGAGGGAAAATATGTGTGTGCAATAATGATATACTATGTATGCCCTCGTGTGAGGAAGGATCTTTGAGATCAAGGCAATGTATGCCTACTCTTGTGTATAGACACTTCGAGTGTCGTATTATGTAAGACTAGTATGACATGTAATGATGTTTTCTCCTGTTTATATCTGTCAAGATATATGTGTACATCTGCCTATGGTTATGTTGTATAATCTGGATCAGAGCAGGGCTTGTGTCGCTTTTATGAGATGTTTTATTCCATACATAATGTAATCAAGAAATATGGTTTTGATTATGCTTCCGCAAAGTTTTTAATTAAAGTGATTAAAAGTTATTCTGATAAATAATAATGTTAATACACCGAGTGCACACGGGGTGTTACAAGTTCCATTGGATTGAGGGCATGATCTTGTAATTTGACATGACTGAATGGGGTCTTGATTATATATTTTTAATAAATGAGGTGTAGTTTGATGTTTCGTGAAAAATTTATATCTAGCAAGCTCAAGACTAATGGAAAGTTCTTCTGCCAAGCCTCGAGACATGCTTAGCATAACCATGAAATACATAGGCTTGTTACTGATAAACTGGGCCGGCAGGACTAATCTTCTACTAATATTAAATTTGAGTGGTATAAAGATTATAAACTATACAAGTTGCTTTAGGAATAAGGTGGGGTTAACTCTCATTGTTCGACTTGTGATAGTGTAACAAATCTCGAGTTCCATGACTTGTGTGCTAGAACAGAAGTGATTAGTGAGTAGTTGTGGGATGTTGAAACCTGCTTCAATTAATTTTTAATCCTGTCAGTTATGAAACAAGTCCTTGCTGACTCGGGACCAAAAAATATCTATGAAAACAATATTAAGTTTAAATTTTGTAATATAATAATTATATATTTCTAGCGGCCCTCAAAGTATGGTATTGGTCTTTATTCCACAAAGTTTTACTGGTCCCAGAAAAATGTTACAACTTGAGTTTCAAATTAGATCATATTGGAACTGTGTGCCGAAATTCATTAGCAAACACAGGGAAATCTTTAGCTGTTTTTTCTAAAACCAAGAAGGCAAGCACAAGAGTTATGAGGTTGGTGTCATTCATAGCAACTGTTAGCGATTGCTTTTAGAACTGTTATTATTTTGAATTTATTTATTTATTTTATTTTAAATAAAAAGTCAAAGTTTGTTTTTCATAGTTTTAGGAGGTTGTTTAGTTTGTTATGGATAGTACCTTGATTAAAGAACAAAATCTTATTAGGAAATTATATTTTCAGTTGTTAATTATTTTTTCAAACTATATATGTAGGTTTTAAATTCAATAAAAATATCCTTCTCCATCACACTCTCTATTTTATTCATTCTCTGCCATAATTAAAAACCAACAATTGGTATCAAGAGCCCTTTTTCTTACGGGACCTATGGATTCTGAAATAGGTTTTTCCCAAGCAGCTCTTCCAGTTTTCAATGGGGAAAACTATGATCTTTGGACCGTCAAAATGGAGGCTTACCTAGAGGCTTTGGATCTTTGGGAAGCTGTAGAAAAGGATTATGAAGTCTTTCCACTACCGGACAATCCCACCATGGCCGAGATCAAGAATCATAAGGAGAAAAAAAGTCGAAAAGCAAAGGCAAAATCATGTCTTTTTGCTGGTATCTCTACAACGATCTTTACTAGGGTCATGACTCTCAAATCGGCAAAAACGATTTGAGACTATCTGAAGGCGGAATATTCTGGAGATGAAAGAATTAGAAGCATGCAGGTGCTTAACTTAATGAGGGAATTTGAGCTTCAGAGGATGAAAGAGTCTGACACAAACAAGGAATACTCAGACAAATTGTTGGGCATTGCCAACAAGATAAAGTTACTGGGCGGTAATTTTGCAGATTCCAGAATTGTTGAGAAAATTCTGGTAACAGTGCCTGAGAGGTACGAAGCATCTATTGCTTCGTTGGAGAACACAAAAGATCTGTCTAAAATTACTTTTGCAGAAGTGCTACATGCTCTCCAAGCCCAAGAGCAGAGAAGATTGATGAGGGAAGATCATGCTGTTGAAGGTGCTCTTCTAGCCAAGAGTCAACAAGCTAAAAACTATAAGAAGAATCATACAGGCAACAGTCAGAGCAGTGCAACTGATTACAACAAAGAAAAGGGTGAAGAGAAAAGTTACCCACATTGTCAGCATTATGGCAAAATGGGTCACCCTCCATTCAGATGTTGGCAGAGACTTGATGCTAAATGCATGCATCAAGTGCAATCAAATGGGGCATGAAGCAATCATATGCAAGAGCAAAAATCAACATCAAGAGGAAGAAGCTAAGGTCGTTGATCAAGAGGAGGAGGAGGATCAACTCTTTGTGGTCAGGTGTTTTGCAAGCAGCGAAGAAAGTGAGAGTTGGCTGATTGACAGTGGTTGCACAAATCATATGACCAATGACATGAAGTTTTTCAAAGATTTAAAGCCAACCAACATCACCAAAGTCAAAATAGGCAATGGTGATTATATTTCAGTCAAAGGAAAGGGGACTGTTGCAATAACAAGTAGCTCAGGTACAAAGTTTATTCCTGATGTCTTTTTTGTGCCTGAAATTCAACAAAATATGTTGAGTGTTGGCCAATTGATTGAAAGAGGCTTCAAATTTATTTTTGAAGACAATTTTTATCTGATTAGAGATGCAGCTAATCAGGATATCTTTAAAGTAAAAATGAAAGGGAAAAGTTTTGCTCTAAATCTATTGGAGGAAGAGCAAACTGTTTTTCCAATCAAAGAAAGCATCACAGAAGTTTGGCACAAAAGGCTCGAGTGTTATCATTACCAAGGTTGCTGCAAATGAAGTCCAAGAGAATTGCAGCTGATTTTCCAAAACTTGATGATCACATACCAACGTGCAAGGCTTGTCTATTCAGAAAGAAAAAAAAGAAGCCATTTTTTAGGACAGCAAAAAGAGCGACTCTTAAGCTGCAGTTAGTCCACACAGATATATCTGGACCTAAAAAAACTCCTTCATTAGCAGTGGCTGGAGCGTTTTGGAAGTTCAAAAAATTAGTAGAAAATCAAAGTGGCAAGCAAATTCAGATTCTAAGATTTGAAAATGGCAAGGAGTACACCTCAGAAAAATTCAACCAATTTTGTGAGGAAGCTGGCATTGAGCATCAGTTAACTACTCCCTATACTCCACAACAAAATGGAGAAGTGACTTAAGTTTATTGCAAGTCAGAAGATCAACTAACAGATTTGTTTACAAAACCACTTCCTGTTAGCAAGTTTGAGTTTTTAAGGAAGAAGATTGATGTTTGCAGTATCTAAAGCAAGGAGGAGTGTTAGCGGTTGCTTTTAGAACTGCTATTATTTTGAAATTATCCATTTATTTTATTTTAAATAAGAAGTCAAAGTTTGTTTTTAATAGTTTTAGGAGGTTGTTTAGTTTGTTATAGATAGTGCCTTGATTAAAGGACAAAATCTTATTAGGAAATTATATTTTCAGTTGTTAGTTATTTTTTCAGCCTATATATGTAGGTTTTGAATTCAATAAAAATATCCTTCTCCATCACACTCTCTATTTTATTCATTCTCTGCCATAATTAAAAACCAATAGCAACCACAAGCAACCTGCATAGCCCGAATTTATGATGTATGTATACAACATTTATCTGGTCACATGAAAACTAAATTCTGTAAATAGGGAATAAAATAAAATAGTAGTAATATACAAGTATTAAATTTTGGCTAAACTTAAAGATATTAAAATTGATTTAACACAAACACTATCTCTAATTATAGAGATAATGTAAATGAATACTATCAAGGTAAACTTCTATAATCTTGATATAGAAATGAGAGAAATATATTATACTAAGAAAGTTACAGATGAAAAACTCTCTGTTTCCTTGGAGAGAATTTTGCATTAAATAGTGCTCATACAATTTGATTTCTACATCTGTGCATTAAATAGCCAATTTGCAATAAATGTTATCCAACAGCTGGGATAACAAATCACGAAGATAATTACAGCTGTATAATCATGTGAGATCTGTTGTTTTGGGTGACCATCAAATTTTTGCCAATAATAACAAATATTCTGCTAATTAATTCCATTGACATCCCCCTCAAATTGATGTTGGCAAATCTAAAAGCATCAATTTGCTGACTATGAAATTATGGCGCTGACGTGTCAAGGATTTTGTGAGAATGTCAACGAGTTGAACAGATGTAGAAACATGGGGTAAGGTGATAACTTGATAGTCATACGCCTCGCAGATTGAGATACAATCAACCTCTATGTGCTTCGTTCTTTTCATGGTAAACAGGATTTGTGGCAATTTGAATGACACTTTTATTGTCAACATGCAGTGAAGTTTGTTTTGCTTGTGAAAAACCAAGCTATGAAAGGAGACCGCGTAGCCAAATAATCTCAAAGCATGCAACAGACATGGCACGATATTCTGCTTCAGTGGATGATTTGGAGACTGAGTCTTGTTTCTTGCATTTCCAAGAGATTGAAGTTTCCCTAAGAACATACATCATCCAGTAGTGGATTTCTGTGTGTCTGGACATCCAGCCCAATCAAAATCACTGTATGCTTGAAGTTGTGTTGATGCACCAGTAGGTAAGAAAAGACCATGGCTAGAAGTACCAAGTAGATACTTAATAATATGGTGTAGTGCTAAAAGATGCAAATGCCAAGGAAATTGCATGAATTTGGTAATTGTATGGACAACAAATGAGATGTCTGGTCTGGTGATGGTTAGATACTTAATTTTTTTTGAAAGTGTACTTCTAATCCCAAGAAATAAGTGAGTTGGCTAAGGTCTTTCATGTGGAAAGTTGAATGCAACAATCACTTTATATTGAATACAAATTTGCTGCCAAGGGGTTTGACAAAAGAAGAATAGGTCACAGCATCACATGTCTGATTTCTTCTAATGCTAAAAGTTATGTTTCAATAGCTTGTCTCCAACATTTGTGCTTCATGCCTATCTATAAGAAGAAGGAATAAGAACATATGCTATAGTTGTTGTCAATGATAAAGGGGAAGAAAAACTATTCTTTTCTGGTGGTTTACTGTCGCTAGTACTGCGACATAAAGGAGCTGGTGCTGAACGAAGCACTGGATTAACAACCAGAGATTGATCGGGAGAGGGCCTTGGAGGTATGGATGGTGGATTTGGTGGAATAGCCCAACATCTTTGATACACCAATAAAGGTTGTGGTGTTGGTCTTCCTATAGAATTGTTAGAAAATAATGGCAAAACAGATGTGGATGTAAAAGAGGGAGTGTCTTGGTTAGTTGAAAAGAAATATGTATTTTCTTGAAAGATGACATTTCTAGAAACTCGAAGCCTATGTAGATTAGGATCATAACACACAAACCCTTTATTGTGAGAAGAATAACCAAGAAAAACACATTTAACAGATTGAGCTGCGAGCTTAATGTGTTCTTGTGAGGGAAGGTAGACATAAAAAATATAGCCAAAAGTGCGTAGATTGGAATAAATGGTTTGTGACCAAATACCTGAAGAAAGGAGAATCATTGTTTAATGATTGAGAAGCCAAGCGGTTAATAAGGTGGACAAAAGTGGATAGAGCCTCACAACAAAATCGAGGTGGCACAAAAGATCCCAATAAAAGGGTACAGAAACATCAAGAAGATGACAATTTTTCCTTTCAACTACCCTATTTGGTTGGGGTGTGAAAGGACATGAACTTTTAGATAAAATGTCATTTGTTTGTAATAAGTCTTGAAATAAATTAGATGTATATTTTTCCCTGTTGTCGGAACGCAAAATTTTATCTTGGAAGAAAATTGGATCCCAACATAGGCATCAAATTTTTTGAAAATAGAAAATGTTTCATCTTTAGAGCGTAAAAAATAAACCCAAGTGAAACAAGTATAGTAATCAATAAAAGTGATGAAATATTTGTATTTAGCATGAAATATAACTGGTGCAATCCCCTATAGATCACTATGAATCATATCAAAATGCTGATTTACCTTTAATTTATGAATTAGAAATGGTAGAATTTTACTTTTTACTTTTCGCAAGTTTGCAAGAGTTGCAATCAAATTGAACAACATTAAGAGATGAGGAAGTTTTATTACGAAGAACACCATATTTCAATATGTAATAAAGTACATAAGAGTTTGGGTGACCAAGTCTCTTATGCCATATTTTAAAATTAACAATAGTTGAATTAAGAGAAACAAAAGGCAGAAAAGAACATTAAGGCTGAGAGAAATAAAGAGGAAAAAGGCGTTTGACATTAGGCTCTTTCGTGATCATCTTCCCTGATTGTTGATCCTACATAGGACAACCAGATTTTGAGAATGCAACTTTGCAATCAATGTCAACTAGTTGACCAATATAAAAAAGATTACTAGTGAGACCAAGGGAAACAAATCAATTGGTTAAAGAGGAAGAAATGTCATCAATATAGTTATGATTGGTAGATTGTTTCCATCAACAGTATAAATTTTAAGGTTACCAGAATATCTTGTGATATTTTTAAGGAATTCAACACTATTGATCATGTGATTGGATGTACTGGAGTCAAAATACCATGGAGTACAAGAAGAAAAAGGTTTACCTAAAGGTCCTAAAGTAGAAAATGCAAAAATTATCATTTGTTGAACCATTTCAGGGGTCATTGGTTGCATAGATGCAGGAACATTTTAATTCGCATAACCACTAACACTAGAAGGACCAATCACAACAGTAAAGGTTGTTTCAAGTTTCCTTGGTGGTCTTATGGGGCATTATTTAATGATATGGTCATCTTTTTTGCAGTAATTACAAAACTTTTTAGGACACTGTGAAGCAAAATGTCCAATTTTTTTGCAAAAGAAGCATTGGGCAACAGTTAGGTTTCAACATTTAGGTTTTCCTTGTGCAACATATGCAATTGGAAAAGAGCCAGCTTTTTGTTGTTCCATGGATGCTTGAGTTAGGAGACGTTGTTCTTCACCAAGAAACTCATTAATGCATGTATCCAAGGATGGGACAGGAGCTCTATTCATGAGATTGGACCAAATACCCTTAAAGTCAGATCTCAATTTCATAACAAATTGATCTATTTTTGTAGTCTCATGAACTTGTTGCACTGCAATTGGAACTTCATTTCACAAATCTTCATAGACAATGTCAGGGTATTCAGACCAATGTTCATGAACTGATAATAGAATTAAGAAATTGAGAGACTATCTTGTTGAAATATGGCAATTTCATGTTCCAGTTGGAACCTTCTAGCAGTATTATTCTGGCTTTAAATCTTTTTGAGATAGGCCCACATCTTGGCTGCAGTGTTGAATGGTCGGAGATTGAGAACAATTGAAGATCAATAGAGCCTATGATCCATGCCATGACTTGGGCGTACTTGATTTCTCACGCAGCATATTCATTTGGCTGGTGTTTTGTGTTAGGAGCAGAACTGTTGTTGTTTACCTTTGACAAATATCTGAAACTGGAATGCTCAGGTAGAATGGTTCTTGCCACTAAGACGAATGAATAAGACATCATACTTGTCACTAGACATAAGGCTAAGGGAAAAAAAGAATCACAAGAGAAAAAGCACAAAAGGAACAAGGAGAACTGAATAGTCTTGCAAAACCAAGAGCCTAGAATTTTTGGCCAAAACTATGATAGGATCACAACCTAGAGTGATACCCTATTATACTAAGAAAGTTGATGAAAAACTATGTTCTCTTGTGAAGAATTCAGCATTAAATAGTGCTCATACAATTTGATTTCTACATCTGTGCATTAAATAGCCAATTCTACATCTGTGCATTAAATAGCCAATATGCAATAAATGCTATCCTACAACTAGGACAACTAATTATGGAGATTATTACAATTGTATAATCATGTAAGATCTACTGTTTTGAAAGGCCATCAAATCTGTACCATTAGTAACAAGTATACACATAAATACAAAATTTCCTTGCTTTTTCTTTTCTTTTACTAGTTGAAAAGTTTTGTTAATAGCACAATGAATTTCGATCTCTTCCCATCCCAGTCCTATTTTCACTTCTACCAACCACCATATCATTATAATGTTTCTCCTTGCAGTGACATTGCTTTGCTGGATTTTCTCGTGATACTGCTTGATGCCAATGGTCAGTTTCCACAGCAAACTTGGACACTTTTTCACGTATTATTGAAAATTCAGCCCAGATGTCATTTTGGCAAATCATAGATAAGTCCAAAAGAGGGGCTTGCCCTGCAAATCTTCATGAAGAGGCTTAAACAACATGGAAGTTCAAGCAGTGTCATTGTTGCAATGATGCTTGAATTATAGATGTAAGAGAAGGATGAATGCGGGCTGTTCTTAACGAACATGCTACACTTTTTCCTTCAGCATATTCTTCCCCCAGCGGCCACCTTGGGCGTATATCATACTGAAATGAATCATAGTTTAGCAAATTTTAGAGATTTGTGAAACACAGGCATTGTATGTAACACAGGTTAACTCAAATTTAGAGAAGAAAAACTCCATGTTAATCCAACAAATCTTCAGCAATGGTAAGTTGCACTAAAGTCGTTTGAATTTTACATTACTAACATACAACATCAAAAAGGAACATGGAGAAAAAGTCTGCTAAATCCTGTATCCTGGTACATTTGTCTAATAGGTTAAAATGAAATGGATATGGATATAGAAAATAATTAGAAGAGGTTAAAAACATTTTAACAGTATTTCCCATGAGTAGATAGGAAAGCAAATGGACATAAACATTTATTTTAAAGACCTGGGTTACAATTAATGTTATTGATTGTGTAAAAAGCATTAAACTTAATTTTCTCAGATAAAGTGATTTTTTCAAAAATCCATCTAGAGAATCATAATGGGAAAGCAAATTCAGCTGATAAAAAATGCTTTAATCTATATATTTGTCAATGTTCAGGAAAACACGCCACAAAGTCTTCAGGTTCTTCTCCAGGAAGAGGAGGGTCATATCTTCCCATGCGGAAGTGCTCAACACCAGTCCAAGCAATCATTACACCTATTCAGTTCAAAAGCAAGCTAATAAGATATAAACAACTTTCATTAAACATAAACAAACTTGTCCATGATGCATAAAAAATAGTACCATCCTAATCTGGTATTTTAAACAATGGATCAAGAAAGATAGATAAACGAAATGAAAATTCATTCAACAACTAATTTGGATTACCAAAAGATCTACAAATGAGAGAATTGAGATATTACAACTGAGAAATGGAGAGTTTCTTTTTCTTTATCTTCATGACGAGCGTCAAGGAGAATGAATGTGAGAAAAAGGACGAGCATTACATTTCATCTATAAAAGAAAATCATGTCAATGCCCTACTATATGGGTAAATAAAATTTCAGAACCAGTGCAAGTTTGATTGGCACCTGTTTCCTTCTCAATGGAAAATGTGATTTCTAAATAACCTGATACATTTTGATCCCTTAATTAGTACTATAGAGCCTCTAAAGTCCACTTCTTCCTCATATTGAGTGGGAAAGGGAAAATGTAAAAACTAACATTAAAACGGCCCGACCACAAGACACTATATTCATGTAAACCCTATCTATAAGAAGGAACTATTTCATTATTGTTAGAAAGCCACCTTAATTCACCCCTATCCCACCTTCGTTGTGGCAGGTAGCTGTGGGCAAAGAGGCGTGTTGAAGTCCCACATTGACTCGAGATAGATTATAAAAGGGGGGGGGGGGGATCAATTCTCAACTTACAAGTCAGTTTTGTATGGTTGAGTTAGGTCCAAACTCACATTCTAACATGATATCCTTGAAAATGAGGGGGAGTGTTCGAAAGCCACATTACTGGTTCTTTTTTTATGTGCTTGGATTAAATTATTTAAATGTTGAAGTGTCCAACAGACCAACTCTTCAGCCTTTTCTCCAACCCACTTGGTTGCTAGATGAAACATTGGGTAAATACTCCTTCTGATAATACAGTCAACTATATATATTTAACTGTTAGCATTTTAATATTTCAATCATCAAATTTTATTCTTGTGGACAAACTTCTTTATCCACAAGTGTCCAGAAAACGTGACATCACTTGCCTATTTTGCAATATATTCAAGTGCCGATGTAGCTGTTGTAGCCAAGTTAACACTGCACTCAAGCTATACAATGTAATAAAAGATTGGCAATTTTTTTATATTGGTTGTCTAATACAACCCTCACTTGTTCTGACATTGGACTGTTAAGTTTGCAAAGAAGCACGGTATTGATAGAGTTAGCCTTCACTACTAAAAGCAAAGTTATGAATATATGATTACCATTATCAGTACAGAGCCGAGGAGGTGGGCAAACAAGTTGCAGGCCAGTCTTCCTCACAACCATATCAAGCCAGGCTCGGACATATTGATTTGATGCAACTCCGCCAGAGACAACCTGCAACAAACAAGACAGAGAATGACATTTAGATTTTTCAATGGAAATTAATGGATAGGAGGAGCATTGATGTTATTTGACATGGCAGCAATTTAGATTTCAAGTTACCAAGTGTCTTATAGAAGGCTCCATCTTCCATGCCCACTGTATTGCTCGTTCACACCTTTCCTCAAGATGTACCACAGCAATTCGCTACTTGACATGTAGAAAAGGAAATAGATAGTAGTTATATGACACATGCTAAAACAAATGGGTTAAATGTGAATGAAAGAGAAGATGAGGAAATTTTAAACAAGAGTAGGGAGATACTAAACTTCATTAACTAGACTTGAAAGGGAAGACACTCTCGTAATCTACAAAGTACAAAATGTACAAAAGTATAACTAACCTGAAAAGAAGCAGCAATATCAGCCCGTGACAGTCGATCTTCATTACTTGCTGAAGAAATTGGAATTTTGGCATCACTGCAATTGCACATTTACACATACTCATAAATAGGTAATAATAAAAATTTAAAAGATGTCAGCAATTTTGCATAATTTAATAATACTTCTTGCAATATGCAAGTTATCCTGTAGGTGAAGGCTACATCTACAATTATAAATTATTAGCAATGATGTGAATGAGAGGGGAAAAAGATAATACTATACAGAAAGTGGCAATCAGACATTTCTTCAATACAAAATGTTTTTATATTAAATTAAATTTGTGCTGCTAACAACTACATTAGAGAAAGCTGATAAGATATGGGATAAATATTACATCATGTTATCCATCAGGTTACAGCATTGTTCCGTATATTTTTTTTAAAAAATAACAAATCTATTAACAAACAACTTCAAATATTTACTTAAATCTTTTTGGACTCAATTGCCAGACGTACTTGGGTTTTTTGACCAGCATAGGAAAAGTTGCAGTCTTTGTGCTGCTTCATAGGAATCTAGAATGACAAGGTAATAAACTTAAATCACCACTAGAAGCACAACATCTGCCATGGCAATGTCAGAAAAGGATAGATATTCAACCTAAGGCAACAATCACGAGCTAGGGGAAGGGAGAGGAATATAATATTGTGCAGCTAACTTACAGAAGACTGATTCAGCATTACCCTCCATAGCAAGCTTCTCAATAGCAGGACCACCACTTCTCCTCAAATCCAGTCCAATCCATTTTGGTGTCTTGTCATAAGCCTCACTGATAGCATCATCTATCGTAGTTCCAAGTTGTATGTACTGCCCAAGATCACGAGCAAGAACCAGTAAATTGTGTCACCCTATAAATACAACTCACACAAGTTAGCCTATTGTATTTGTACCTGAAAAATATATAGTCAGCAGTGGCTGTATCAAATCACATGTTTGCAATACACTGGACTGTTCAGAAACTACACCACAAGAATCACCTCTACATAAATGACATTTATCATAATTATGTGTCCAAATTTAGGAAATTGTTTGGAAGGGTGACATGTGAGTGCAAGAAACAAAGCATATACGAGAAAATATAGGAAAGTGGGAACAAGAGAGAGAGAGAGAGAGAGAGAGAGAGAGAATAAAAGTAAGCAGAGAAAGAGAGAGAGAGAGAGAGAGAGAGATGAAGAGCATGAGTTCTGAGAATGTGTTCCATTATTTGATGAACTTTACATATCCATAGACAATGGTGTAGATGTCAAAGTTACAGTTATACAGCTGTCAGATTCTGTCACAGCAACTGACTAACAGAATCTAATTTAACAGTGGTTAACTACTAACGAGTATATCTCTAACAGGGTAGAATGCAAATTATTGAAATGAATGAAGGGTACGGGTGGAAATTACATTCCTCTATATGTAAAGTTAAGGACAAAGGGATTACAGAACACTTGGAATTCTGAGAACAATTTAATAAGGGATATTGCGAGTCTGCACAATCCATACACGATCTCTATATGTTAGTGCTGGTATGAATTGGAATGATTCAATCCTAATTACAAGATACATAATCCTTACTTAGTTCCTAAGATTGTTCCTGATTGATTCTACCATATATACATGATATGCTACCACATATATCTAACATACATCACAAATATCCAGGCACGTGGAATGTCTAAAGCACATTCTCATAAATGGAATTACCTTGTGAAATATGTTAGTCACATCTTATGTAGATTTCTCTGTACATCATCAAACTTTCCTGATGTATCAAGCTGCATACTACTCATTCAAATTTCAAAACTGTCAAAAATTGACCTGGCTTAATTTATTTATACCACATGGATCTTATGACCCAAGCATGCTATAAATTCCAAATTCTTTAAAACATGAAAAAAGAACTAGAAACAAGAAACAATGATTTTATGATCCAAGGAATAAAGATAGATCAGGTGTGAGGAAGAAAAACTCCAGCATGAGTGCTTCTTGACTAACAAAACTATAAAAAAAAAACTACGTAAATCATTGCCCGGAAGCTCCACGCTATGCGCAGGTAAGAGGGAGAGATATTGTACGCAGCCTTACTCTTGCATATGCATAGAGGCTGTTCCCGGATTCAAACCCATGACCAACAAGTCACCAAGACACAACTTTACCGCTGTACCAAAGTTCGCCCTCTCTTGGCTAACAAAACTAAAACCCAAAAATAGGAATGATACCTGAAATAAGTAGGGCCATGAATGGAAACTGCAAATCTTTCTCAATTAACCTATAAAAAAAAGATAAATATGACTCACAACAACAAAAAAAAAAAATTCTTATGGAACACTAAAGGGTGCACAAAAATTGTAGAAGAAAACAATATAAAGAAACTAAAGGTGCGTTTGATACTTTGATTTTTGTTTTGTTTTTACAATCTATTCTATAAATAACTTTCAAAAACTGATTTTCAGAAAACAGAAGTTAAAGTATAAGAGAACACATGAGTAATAGAAAACTAAAAATACAAAACAAAAACAACTTGAGATATTTTGATTTTCTGGTTTTAAAAACTAAGAGATATTAGTATTGAAAACAGTTTTCTAAATCAAAACAAATTTGTATTTCTTTTCTGTTTTTAAAATTAGGAAATAACAGACTATACATAGCCATTTCAATTGTTGATAGCATGCCTCCGCATCCATCTATTAGTAGAAATAGCTTTACCTGGCAACCAGAGCATGAGCTTCCAAGTGATGTATGCCAATAATTGGTAAATTAAATCCGCCAGCAATTCTCCGGGCTTTCTGCACCCCCACTGCATTGAGCAAGACAAAGACGGAAATTATATATAATTAATACCAATAATTCCTCAAAAGCAGAAGAATGACAAGAAAAGTAAATGAAGCCATGGATAATTATGACTGCAGTATTTATCTTTTATTATTATTCTTGTAAATACAAAATGTATTTATTCTTCTAAATATAACGATCAAAGATAATCAGTGTTCTCACTCAAACAATTTGCAAGTCTATTCTTAAAGTTTCTTGACTTCATGCATTACCACGAAGGCAGAGACTCAAACCAGGACCAATAGTAACAGCAACAGCAGTAAGATCCTCCGCGGTCAGATAAGCTTTATCAAGGGCTTCTTGCACAACCTATAATGAATAAGAAAAAAGGTTAAGGCCAAACCAATAATACTCTAGAAAGGGATAGAGATAGAGAGATAGAGAAAGAGAGACAAAGAAAAAAGTATAAGAAGCCATACTAGAAATCTATGAGAATCTGGTGGCACCCTCAAAACATCATTATAGGGCACCCAATGTAACTCAGAAGTTACTTACATTCCACCAGGGTTATGTTTGAAGGAATATTCCACCAGTATCCTAGACAAGCACTAGGAACTAGGAAGATGTATGGCATTGAAGTGATACACAATGCAATAGTTATAAATAAATAGTTGAATGCAGATAAATAAATAAAATTTACAGAAGGGAACTACAATGGATGTATGCAGTCACTTTGTGGAAAGGTTTCAAAAACTAGTATGTGAACAAAGAATACTCAAGACATACCTTGTGTGCCCTGACCTACCTATACAAAATGTGTTCTAGCTGGGATATATTAAAAGGACAGGAATGATGTACCTGGTCTATAACTTTTGAGTGAGCTTCTTCTGCCATTTATGGAGCAACAACTCCATATTTTGCAAGCAGATCTGCCTTAATTTTGAATAGTTACATATTTAGAATGAAAAAGGAGGTATGTTAGGTAGCTGAAAGATGACGAATATAAAATCAAGTGGCTAATAAGAATAAAGCTTATAATTTTTTTAGGATAAAGGGAAAGAAGCTACCAATGGGTTGTGAGCTGTCCATTATTAGTAGCAGGAATCATTACCACTGCCTAAGAGGTAAGAGCACCTTTAGTGCTAGATCCCAATTTGGGATCTTAATTTACTTTTTGGTAAACTCATAGTACCACGTAGGATTGAAAGATCTCTTAAGATATGTAACATTTTTTCCTTTAGTGGTAGATCTCAAATTGAGATCTTAGATAACTTTTAATGGGTCCCACATGGACCCCACTTTTAAATTTTTTGATTTTGATTAAATTAAATTTAATTAATTAAGTAATAAATTTTAATTAATAAAGCATAGAAAAAATATATTAATATTAAGAAATGATAAAATTTAAATAATTTTTATTTATAACTAAATGTTAAATAAGTGAAAAATACATAAAATTGATAATAAAAAATACAAGACATTAATTTTAAAGAAAAATCAATTTTCATCATTTTTGTGACCAAAATATTCCCAAATATGCTCTACCAAGTCTGCTTGAAGTTGTTGATGAATTCCTCTTGTATGCATAACACGTCTTGTTTGCAAGTATGTAGTAAAGTCAGGAGGAGCACCACGAGATACTTCAACATTTGAAATGTCATTATCTACGTGATCATAATCAACATCGACATTACCACCAAATGTATCTCGTTCGTCTTCGACAATCATGTTATGCAATATAATGCATGCCAACATTATATCCTTCATTGTATCCATGTTCCAGGAATGCGATGGACCGCATATAATTGCGAATCGAGATTTGAGCACACAAAATGCTCGTTCAACATCCTTTCTCACTGCTTCTTGACATTTTGAAAACAATTTCCTTTTCGGACCTTGTGGCATTGGTATGGTCTTCACAAATGTGGCCCAATTAGGATAAATATCATCTGCAAGATAGTACCCCATATTGTATGGAGTTCCATTAATTGAAAATTGTACTGGAGGAGCTCGACCTTGCAAAACCTCATCAAACACAGGCGATTGATTTAACACATTAATGTCATTGTTTGAACCCACAACTCCAAAAAATGCATGCCAAATCCACAAGTCTTGTGAAGCAACTGCTTCAAGTATTATTGTGGGTTTGCGATGATCACCTCTACGAAATTGACCCTGCCATGCAACTGGACAATTTTTCCACTCCCAATGCATGCAATCAATAGAACCTAACATACCTGGAAACCCTCGTGCATCTCCAATTTGTAGAAGGCGGTTTATGTCATTGTTGTTGGGCCTTCTCAAGTACTCTTCTCCAAATATCTCAATGACACCCCTTACAAATTTTTGTAAGCATTGAGTTACGGTGCATTCGTCAATTCTAATGTACTCATCAACACAATCAGCAGGTGATCCGTATGCCAATATACGGATAGCTGCAGTACACTTCTGCAACGGCGAGAGACCCATTCTACCAACAGCATCAGGTCTCAATTGGAAATACTCATCGTGGTTACTAAGAGCTTTGACAATTCGGTTGAACAATTGTCGCTGCATTCGGAACCTATGTCGAAATTGAGTCTCTGTGTAAACCGAATTTTCTGAGAAGTAGTCATTCATTAATCGTAGATGTCCATCTTCACGATTGCGATTAATGACTCTTCTAGGCCTTCGACGTTGATTGTTGTTGCCTCCTTGATGTTGCATCTCACGTAGATAGCTCAATATTTGTTCATCACTATCGTCGTAAATGTTGTTGCTTCCTTGATGTTGCATCTCACGTAGATAGCTCAATATTTGTTCATCACTATCGTCGTAAAGTGTTTGATAAACAGTTTCTTTCCAAACTCTATCGAACTCATTATTTCGATCCATTGTATGAATGATTGTAGGAGATGTGCAACAATGAATGACAATTGAACAAATATATAGCAAATCAAAAACGGCTAGTTTAACGGCTAGTTTTGTAACGGCTAGTTTTGTAACGACTAGTTTTTTAACGGCTAGTTTTTTAACGGCTAGTTTTATGACGACTAGTTTTGTAACGGCTAGTTTTGTAATGGCTAGTTTTGTAACGGCTAGTTTTGTATCGGCTAGTCTTATATCGACTAGTTTTTTATCGGCTAGATTTTCTGAATTTTGGATTGAAGGAGGCATGTGGTAATTTTGCAAAAAATTTATATAACTTTGCCAATCAAATTGATTTGGATCCATTTCACACAAGTAAAATTTAACTACAAGATTGGAGAAAAAAGATTGATAAATGAAAATGAAAATTGTATGCACCAATAGTTAGTTGTGAACCAATTTATACCAAATTTTTTAAAAAAAAAACAGCTATTTTAACGACTAATTTTTTTGAATTTTTTCATTTTTTCATCTCCCTATCCCCTTTCTCCCCC